>JAQFXN010002384.1:0-12815 GCA_034693365.1 Liacarus xylariae
CTTTCTTAACAATCGACTTGTAATAGACGTCTGGATCCCAGTGTTTCACAATCTGTGCGATCTCTTGAGGAGTGAGCAGTACTGTCTGTGGTTGGGGACCACAATATAAACGTATTATGATACAGTTTAAAAACCCTCATTCGATAAACGAAAAATACCCCCACTTTTAAGCCAAAAGCAATTTTATTGATTTTTTCATTAGGGGCTATACTTTAAGGACGTCCACATTTTCTGGATAATTTTCAACCCCTCCCTCCCCCTTAATCCGCATAAATACGGATTTGAATAATATTTAGATAAGGACGTTCACATTTAACAATTTACACTCTCCCCCACGAAAATTTATTAAAACAGATTAAAAGTTTCAAAAGGCTCTAATATTAGTTTCAATCAATTATAATCAACGTTAGTGTTATTTTTCGCATTTCAATTAATTTCTACAACAAAACTAAAATTAATTTTGATATTTAAATATGTAATTTGAAATTTTCAAATAATAAATTGTGGACTTCCACTTTTACAAAACCCCTCCCTCCTCCTACCTGTGGTGGGAGTCATGGACGTCATTAAAGTATAGCCTCTTCCACCTTTCTTGAAATAATGCTAAATCGCAGTGTTTGAATGGATCTAGGTTATCCCTAAAAAAAATCAGAACTAAAAAGAATTCATATATGAATAGATTAAGTGCTTTAAAATCAATAAAGATTACAAATGAACAAATAGATAATATTTATTTAATTGAGTTCTTAATAAAAATAAATAAAAAGATGATATTTATATTAATTTTTATAAACATTTCAAAATGACAGAAATTTACTTATCATTCTAAACAACTTGATTGAAGCAAAATTATTAAAGGTTGTTATTAATGAGAAAAAGTCTCTTGTTTAAGATTTAGTAAAACTTAAAAACATTTTATCCAGGGATTGAGAAAGGGGGTCAAATCTGGAATACCTCTTGTAATTTTGGTAACCCATAGGCCACTCGCGAGATACCCCCATAGCAATTTTTTGGAGAATATTTTGTGAAATTCTGTCTAAATTCTTAGTAGACAAACATTATAGAGCAATAACAGAATTTTATCAAATTCTTGCTAAATTTGGTCAAATCCTTAGAGAATTAATCAAAATTCTATAAAATTACGTCATTTTTAATAAATTTTACAAGATTTTGATGATTGTAAAATACACTCCCCTGGACCCGCCTGTCAAAAAGTTGGCAAAATTTGTGACCTCACAGGCCGGAATACCCCCGGGTTTCGCCAAAATAAAATACCTCCTCCCTGAACCTTCTTTCACCATCTCTGAATTTTTCTTTTATCTATAATTCATAACTAATTCAAATTTCAAAAATATGTTAGAATTATATTTGTGTTGATATTGGCCAGGGATGCCAAGGGAATATAGCCTAAATAATGCCTGATTTGAGATTTTGCAAAATACCCCCTGAATGCGCCGCAAGCAAAAATTTTACTTTTTACCTTACCCTGTGCATTTTTCATATTTTGGAATTTTTATGCTCTACCTGACTGGGAAAATTCTCTGAAAATACCGTACCCCCAGCTAGAGGTCCAAAACGGCCGGATTTGCCATTTGAAAAGTCGGATCAGACCGGACCGGAAACTGAGTTGAAATAAAAACTGACATTATTATAGTGTTAAGTTCATTCTCAGTATAAATGAAGTTTTCCATTCCATTCCACCTGAAATACTGGTCCAAATTTGGCTCATAAGTAAAATATTTACATGCCATGCGCTATTTGCTCACTTATATCAATTTCGGGCCAAAATCTCGGATCAAACCAAATTGTTTTTGAGTTCTGCCGGATCCTCTTAGTAACATTTTGGGGCCGGGTCGGATCGTAAATTTTCGGCCCGTTTTGGACCTCTACCCCCAGCTATACCCCCTGACTCTGCCGATCTTGGTAAAAGAACCTGGTCTTAGGTCACACTTATCGGTCTTACAGTTTCTTCAATTTCCTAGTCATCAATGCTCTTCACTTCTGCCGTTTTGTGTTTGTGTTCCTCTCTATTACTTGATATGATCTCTTTTAAAGCCTTCGATTATATTTTTAGTTCACGAGTTTGCACTAAACACTTAAAGACAGTTCCGAAAACTCGTTTGCCTTTGAATAATAAATTCAAGTTTTTATAAATTGTAAACTTTTGACTGCTTTTAAATGTTTAAAGTATTCAAAAGGCATTTCAAAATAATTTTCTGAAAAATTATTGCAATATTTCAGGAAAATAAAGCGCTGAGACTTAAAGACGATTATGTGGTTTCGCCGGCGCTAACATTGAAAACTCAGAACTTAATCGTCGAAAATAATGACGAAAATAAGATTTTATGGAATTATTTCAATGAAAAAGAGTTTATTTCTAAAGCAACTGTCGCTCCAAATAGTGATGTCTACGCGCGAAATAAGTTCAATCAGGCGGCCAGTGATCGCCTGACCAGCAATCGGGACATTCCCGACACTCGCAACTATAAATGTTTGTCCAAAGAGTACAACAAAGAGCTATTGTTTCCCACGAGTGTTATCATAACGTTCCACAACGAGGCCCGATCCACACTCCTGAGGACAATCGTCAGTGTTCTCAATAGAAGTCCCGAACACTTAATCAGTGAAATTATTTTAGTCGACGACTTCAGTGATGATCCGTCTGATGGGGAAGAGCTCTCGAAAATACAAAAAGTTCGGATCCTTAGGAATGATAAACGAGAAGGTCTGGTCAGATCTCGGGTCAAAGGAGCCGATGTAGCCGTTGGACCTATTCTTACATTTTTGGACAGTCATTGCGAATGTAATGCCAATTGGTTGGAGCCTCTGCTCGAAAGAGTTGGACAGGTATTGCACTTTCACTTTCAATATATAATCAAAAATGCATTTAATAACCAATTAATCGTTAGAATCCAATGCGAATCGTTTCTCCAGTTATTGATGTCATAAATATGGATAGTTTTAGATATATCGCCGCCTCCTCTGACTTGAGGGGTGGTTTCGACTGGAATTTAGTGTTTAAGTGGGAATTCCTTCCGTCTGATGAAAGGAAAAGGCGTTACGACAACCCAATCGCTGCCATTAAGTCAGTAATGTTTCTCATTGTATGTTCGATAAGATTATTAATTGATTTATCCGTTTTGGTTCAGAACCCCTATGATTGCCGGCGGACTCTTCTCTGTAAATAAGACAACATTTGAGATGTTAGGCAAATATGATATGCAAATGGATATATGGGTTAGTATTATCAACAGGTGTTTAGTTTTAATTAAACATCTAATCAATTAATATATTTGCTCTAAAGGGCGGCGAAAATCTGGAAATTTCTTTTCGGGTTTGGCTTTGCGGCGGAGAATTAGAGATAATTCCCTGCAGTCGTGTCGGACATGTCTTCCGAAAACAGTTAGAAATATAAGAAAGCTTTCAATATCTCTTTCGTAACTATTGTGTCCTCCCTTTTCTCTCATCACATAAACATTTAAATTTGTTATGTCCCAGTTATGTCTTTATAAACATTGTCGATAGGATAGAATACAGGGGTCTAATGGATAGCAACTGTAAATTTGGTTACACTTTAATGTTTTGTTTAGTATTAAATGTTTTACTTTAATTGAACATAAGTTCGAAAGAGTTGTTGAATATTGTATCGAATGATAGCATTTAGTAATCGAATCTTTTTTATGTGCGAAGACATCCCTATGTATTTCCGGGCGGGAGTGGCAATGTCTTCGCCCGAAACACTAGAAGGGCAGCTGAGGTTTGGATGGATGACTATAAGAAACATTATTATAACTCATATCCGGCGGCGAAATATATTTCTTATGGAGACATAACCGAAAGAATAGCTATAAAAGAAAGACTTCATTGCAAACCATTTAAGTGGTATTTGGAAAATGTTTATCCGGAACTTACGGTTCCGGCAGAGGAGCAGCTAATCGGAGCTTTTGTGCAGTCGGACCAGTGTTTAGACACAATGGGCCGAACAAATGGCGGACGCATTGGTCTTTATGAATGTCACGGAAGGGGAGCCAATCAGGAATGGGTTTTCACTAAAGAGGGATTTATTAAGCATAAAAACCTGTGCATTACTACAACCGGTGCCGAATCCAATCGTCCCGTTATTCTCAGCTTTTGCAACGGCGCTGAAAATCAAGTAATGAAAAGATCGTTAATTATTTAATAAAATATTTATTGAATTTTTCAATGGATTTAACAGAAATGGAGCCGAGCTTTCGGTCAACACATCCAACACATGACACAAAATCTATGTCTGGAATCGAAATTCTCGTCTCAATCGGGTATAACTGCAGATCATTGCGATTCCAGTTCTAAGACTCAAATTTGGGATTTAATATCTCAATAGAAGAGTATTTAGTATTCATTTGTCGAGCAATACATTAATTCATCGAATTATTTATATTTTAGTCATTTATTTAAGAAATTTTATAATTAGTTATTAAATTGAAAAATCATTTCATAGTTTTATTTAAATATTGTTATTTTAAAAAGTCATTAATTATTAGTTTATTTATAATAATTTTTATATAAATTTATTTATGCTTTAAATTATTGACATTTTAAAGAATTTTGAGTCAAATTTATTTTATTGTATACAAAGAATTATTTTTCTAAAAGTGCCTTAAATTGGGGTCAATATTGAGCCAAAAATTAAAGATAATATGAGATTAAATTTAAAAATTGATTTTGTTTTTTGAATTCTAATCAAATTATAATTGCTTTCAATAAGTTATTTAAATAATTGTATTAATAATAGTGAACATCGAATATACAGAATATAAGAATAATTACTGTATATTATATTACAGTTTATAACAATTTCCAATCAATTCTTTAAAACTTTTTTTGTAATCATAAAACTGACAGAAAGAGAGGGGAAAGTCATATATTTAGTGTACAGTATATATGAATTGCCCTTAATTTGTTTACATCCAAACTATGATTCAAAACATGTGATTCAATCACTTTTAAAAATATTTTGTTTTTTAAAAAAAACTGTAAAATAAAATCTGTTTTTATGTCATTTCAAACGAAGAGATTTTCAAATTTTTTGTTCAAAACTTTATTTAAACACAATTTAAGGTTTGTTTTGATTGTATTGTTATTTAAAACATTGTATGAATTGATTTATAATTAAATAAATTATTTGCAGAAATAGTTGTCCTTTGAGTTCATTGTCTTTATTAAAAGCAAAACAAATGTCCAAAAGTGGACAAAAGGCACAGAATTTTGATTATTTTCTGGTTTTAGACTTTGAGGCGACGTGTGATTCGCCCAAACAATCAGATCCGATGGAAATAATTGAGTTTCCGGTCATTAAAGTGAACGCAAAGAGCTTTCAAACCGAAGAAGTGTTTCACAGATATGTCAAACCCAAACATAACCCAAATTTGAGCCCATTTTGCACTCAATTGACTGGAATTATAGACGAAATGGTGTCCAATGAGTCACACTTTGATGTAGTGCTCAATGATTTCAACCATTGGTTACATTCTGTTGGACTCATTTGTGCTGATTTTCAAAGACCTTTAAAGAGGTTTACATTTGTGACGTGCGGTGAATGGGATTTACAACTAATGCTTCCAAACCAATGCCAACTCCTGAACCTAAGGATCCCATTATATCTGAGGACTTGGATTAATATTAAGAAATCATTTGCCAATCATTTCGGTCTTTGGCCTAAAAGTCTTAGTTATATATTAGAAGAATTCCAAATCAAACCAATTGGAAGACTTCACTCCGGAATCGATGACTGCAATAATGTGGTACTCATTATGAAAGCTTTGGCTGAGAAGGGAGTCGTTTTCAAGAATACCAGCTCTGAGTGGTAGCACTGATAGCAACCATTAATTAGTCAGAACTCCTGGTAATAGTTTCAGTAATTCATTTATTTCAGTCGAAAATGGCTTTTAATGTTTAAAAAATAGGTTAACTTTTTCGCCATTAATTCAATTATTGGTGTTTTTGTACAAAACAATCGTTTATTAATACAAATCGTATTTAATTTATTCATTAAAAATAAGTTTATTCATAATTTCATTTAAATTATTTTATAAATTATAGTAACCCCTGATGTGATTAATTCAGTAATGGCTCAGCAAGTGTTTTGACCCCTCTTTGACTTTTCGTATCCTAAGCTTTATATTATATTTGCTTATATTAAAATTTATTTAATGGTGTTCTGAATGGAGCGGAACTGATCCAAAACAAAGTCCGGTATATTTTCGATGATAAGTTTGCGTTTAAGTCCAGAAAAGCGAATGAAATGCTCCAAAAACTCGAGCATATTATAGGCCTCTGAAGGCATTTCACTAACTTTTGGAGAACTAAAACAAAAGAGAATTACTTTTAATATACCGTACTTTATATTGAATTGATATAAAATTCAATACCTCATGGCTGACAGTTCTGTTTGGGCGCAAACGTATTGAGAGGAATAAGCAATGAATTGTTCGGTTGTGTTCTCATGAAATTGTCTTAAAAATGTAATCATTCCCAACACGAAAGGCATGCCATCCGAAGGATCGCTTCCCTTCTTATAAGTCAAACCATTAATCGCTTTAACGTAAATGAATTTTACGACTTGTGTTGCACTCAATAAAAATGATATCAATTCTAAATATGGCGGCGCTCTTGAGGTGACGTAAATCTATTAATTTATGCAAAAATATACAAATTATTTGTGTTTAAAAGAAGTATTAATTTTATTGTTGTATTTCAAAAAAGACTTTCGAATAATAGTAACAAACCTTTGAAAGCGGGTCTGATATTCCTGTCCACTCCAAGTAATTGGTCAATTCGAAGAGTAATGGCGTGTCCTCTTTTAGGAATGGTTTGTCAGATGTATTGGAGTGATGTTCCAAATCAGATATTATTGCGCTATAAATGATATAAATTTATTCATTTAATTAATTGAAATCCAAATATATTTATATTTGTGTTAAACCGACTCATTAAGGGTTTGGAGAGCACTCGCCAAATGTCTAGATTGGAATTTACAACTGGTGTTGAGTTCGTGAGCGATATCACATCGAATTATCTGCATTTGTCCGATTCGGGCGATTGCGTCAAAAACAACTGCCAGTGATTTTGAAGCTCTGGTAAGGGCTGTACTGAAAATCCGGTTAAAGTGCATCGCTTTGGGATTAAATTTAATATAAGTTTAGAAATATTTTTTACTCAAATTTTATTAAAAACCTGTGATTTTTCCTTCAATTGCTTCGAGATTTTCATTTATATCCAAAAGTATTTGCGGCCAAACCTTGTCTTTTGTAAAATTTCGGTCCAAATATTGAAGAATACTTTGGATTTCTGTCACAATCATAAATGATATCAATCGATCCAAACCATTGATTCCCGCCGTTCCTATGCTTTTCTGATGATTTAGAGTTTCAACTAATTATTGTTTGTTTGAATATTATTTAAAGCAAATTAAAATGAGTCAAACCATCATTAATGGGAAGAGTTTTGAATCAACGACTTCTATATGTGTTTTGTTGTCATACCATGTGGTCATTGAGTGCACATATATTGTGGTTCTGTTTAATAAAACAAATCAATTTATAAATTATATCAATTTTGAAATCAATTCATTCGACAGTACTTTGGATCAGTCATTCGCAATAGTTCTCGCGCGAGTCGACCGATAAAGTTGACGGAATAGGGATCGAGTGGTAAGAATTTGGGGATTGGAATGGATTTCGACTGATATATGCTCTGCCAATCCAACACTTTGATTCTCATAAAGGCATTGCATTCCTGTTCGACATTATAGTTGACAATACGTGACACCTCCTGCTGCCACATCTTTAGGCCATATATGCAGACGTAGTCCTGGATATATTCGAAAGATCTCCGAAAGCCGTCCATCACTTGTGCCAATGCTTTTAGTTTAGGCACGAGTTCACTAGCCTTTGCTTTTGGATTGAATACCAAACCCCTGTGCAATGCGTTTGCCGTTTGGATAACTAATTCTCTTCGAATGCCGTCTTCGAGAAGTCTTTTTGGATCGATTTGAATGATTCCAACGAGTGTTGTCTTCATTGCCAAAATTCCTTCCGTGAAGACAGAGATGGAATGCGTCAGTTTTGATACCTCATGTCTCTCTTCCAATTGGGAGTAGGCTTTCAATTGATCTTTCATCAGACGTGTCGGCAGTTCTTTGATATGATTTGTTTGTAATTCTATTATTCGAGACATAAGACTAAACATTGTTTCGGGAATTATATGAAGAACTTTGCGGACATAAGACACTAATTCGGAAGAATAGTATTGCGAAACAGAGACTAAGTCAGGACTGGAGGCCTGGTTTATGCGCAAAAGAGGCATATCTAGAGCAGAGGCCAGCTTTAGGAAAGTGGCTCTGAGTTTAATGACTAGAGTCGGGTCTCTTTTGATGCCGGACTGCATATATCGGGTAAAACAGGAGTCTATTATCTTCCAGGCGTAGGACAGGTCACCGATTATTTGCAGAGTTATCAACACATCTTCTTTGATGTTCTGGGTTTTGATCATACAGTGAAGGAATCGTTGTGTATCGCTCAGGAATTGTCGCACCTGTAGATTGCTCTCCAACTGATGAAACTCTTGTACTTCTTCGAGCGCTTGTATTAATTGAATAGTTTTTCGATTTGTTTGATTCGTTTCTTCGAATACTAATGAATCGATTTGTTTAGACATTTCTGTCAGCCATTGCTCTAAATTCACGTTTTTCTCGATTCGAGTCAAAGGCTTATTGCCGGAGAAGACTTCGGCCAACTCTGAGATTCGTTCAAAACTCTCCTTTTTATAGAAACTCCATTTTTCCTGTTTATCGCTCAGCAGTTGTTTATACATGTCTTTAATCTTAAGCTCAAATTCAGCGGTATTTAAGAGCAGCTGAAAGACGAGTAACGGATCGTATTTACTCTCAGTTATGACTAAATCTCTTAATTGTTTGCATTTTTTGCTGACAATACTATTGGATTCGTTTATATTTAGATAACAGGTGTGAAGCATAAGCCACCGAAGAGTGACATTACATTCGCGAATCACATTCATTAGTTTGGAGACGTTGTCCAAAACCACCTCTTCATTGAGTGCCCCCTCTTTAAGCAATTGTTGTAATTGTGGTAAAAGTTTTGTAATTTTTAAATAATGTTTATTTGAATAGTGTTTTATGTTTTTGGCCTCAATTGTGTTGTTTAGGGCCAGTCTGGCCGCTCTGTACGGTTCCCAGGCGTCCACTAAATTAACGATTACTCCCATATAAACACTTATTACACAATTGTCCGCAAAAAACTTGTCGACAATCTCTCGCATCGCCGCCGACTCGTTGTTGAGTATATCCGATGAGAAGTAGAGAGCGATATATAACATGACTGCCTGGGAGGCGAGGGCTACACTCCTGTGCTCCGGTTGAGGGTATGCATTGCTCTGGTTATAGATGTCGTCTGATCTCAACCTTCCGATCACTAAATTGACAAAATGGGAGCGAATCTGCGCGCGTTTGAAGTACTCGTCCGGATAATTGAGGGGTCGTTTGCCGTTAGGCGTATAACCTGTGCTCCGAAGAAGATTACAGACATCGTCTATATTGGAGTCGGATGTGGACCTCTGGGCGCTGTATCGGTAATAAGAGACTAAAATCCTTTCCCTAACGATGCCATCTATTCTGTTGTCGACCACCAAAAGCATTGCTCCGCAAAGATATAGCGCTTCCGAAAGCAGTTGTTTTCCGTCTTCATTGAGCAGAACTGATTCGAGCGTTTGCTGAATATAAACCCCTTCTTCGAGATCATCGACATATCGGTTCAGATCCACTGTAAACCTGTGGACGCTTTCAAACGCCAAATAAAATCGACTCAAGATTTCGATATAGTTTTCCCGAAACTCTTCGTCTCTATCGAGAAGTTGTGGATTAGATTCGATGCGATTGTCATAAGAGTCACAGGTCTTGAAGTAACTGAAGTCAGAGATCACTTCTCCGTATTTCGTTTGATCCGATTTGGTCTCAAGTCTTAACACATTTGGCACAACATCTGAGAGACGACACAATTCCCCGATTATAGCGTTTCCGCGACTCACGAGTCGTAACAGACTTTGACCGCAATTAGACTCTAATAAATCACTCATCGCTTCAATTGATTGCAATTCAATTAAAACAAACCAAACATTGTTTTGAACTTTGATGTCAACACTGAGAACCGCCCACTCCTTCTCTACAGTATTATATAATAATACAGTAATAATTAGTGATGAGCACAGGCCCGAAAATCACTGGCCTGGGTCTGGGCCTCATGAGCCTAGGCTCAAAATATTGGTGTACTGGGCCTCGGCCTGTAAATATTTCACGAGCCTGGCCTGGCCTGACCTCCAGTATAAACTTTGGGCAGGTAAGGGAGTATAACCAATATTGCAGGGGTACACAGATTCAGCAGTGCCAAAAAGTAACATTACAGTTGAGATATCGACGAAATAATCAACTCAACGTACTTAACACATTATTTAAGCGGAGGAGGATGGACCAGGGAGGAGAATCGACCAGGGAGGAGGATCGACCAGGGAGGAGTATTTTTTAAAAATTTCAAAATTTTAGGAGGTAGGAGTGGAAAACATAGGATTTCATTGGAAGTTTGAAAATCTTCCAAAAAAAGTTGGGGTTCGCAAAATACACGCCCCTGATTGACATCTTAAAATTATGTGAAAATACCCTTAATTTATTATTTCCGCGATATCTCAATTCTAAGGTGCTTTTAAGCATTCACTGAGTCTGACTACCCCTGCAATATACCCTCCGTATCTGGAAAATTTTGCAAAATATACTTAAATTTTTAAGATGAAAACAATTTTTTTTAATTTTTACTTTATTTCCTTTGTTTTATTTAATTTATTGCTAGATATAATTTAGGCCAAACCAGGCCCATAGTAATGAGCCTTGTGCTTGGGCCTGGCCTAGGCCCACAATTATTTAACCTGAGGCTGGGCCTCGTTAAATTCTGTGAGCCTCGCCTGGGCCTGGCCTCTGCTCATCTCTAGTAATAATTATTGTACAGTGAATCCTGTTTATTGTAAACTAGTCTATCACTAGTGTGGCCAAAATTTAAATGAGGGTTGCAATCAGATTTGGAACTCTGGGTGTGTGGCCTATCTCTGGGAGTGTGACCTATCTCTGGGAGTGTGACCTATCTCTGGGAGTGTGACCTATCTCTGGCAGTGTGACCTATCTCTGGCAGTGTGACCTATCTCTGGGAGTGTGGCCTATCTCTGGGAGTGTGGCCTATCTCTGGGAGTGTGGCCTATCTCTGGGAGTGTGGCCTATCTCTGGGAGCGTTGGGGTTTACGCCTAACAGAGTAGTGAGTTCGAACCCTGCCCTAGGTGTGCATTCATTTTCTCTGAGTTTAGTTTGTTGGGCCTGGTGTGGGACAAGATGACCACGGACCCAAACTAATAGTCGTCAATTGGTAGTATGCGATCAGCTATCGTCTCGAGCCTCTCTGTAGGTGGCCCAGGTGTGTTCTCTTAAATCTGTGACTTATCCTCGCTGTCATACCTCTGAGTCAAGCAGTGATCCCTGGCTGGGTTGAAATCCCCGCCTGTGCAGGGAGAAGGTCCCCTAAAAAAGGGATTGGATAAAAAAGCATTTCTTTCTTGGAGTTCAGGTTCTCAAAGACAGTTTCATTGTTGAGGAAAACCATAATTCCGGGAGAATTAGATAGTAGTAGAGGTTTGACAGCACTTACTATCACACAATACGTATTGTATGCAATGTAACTTACTGTACAGTATAATTAAGTATTATACTTACCATACTTGCTTATATTATACTATAATAGTTAAGTATCTGTCGTTTGGTAAAGTCTATCCTCAGGCTATACGTCTATAGTCGGGGCCAAAACGCCAAAATTTTGTTTGACATGCTTTTGAATTAATTTTTAAAACAATTAACCAATAAGATTGTCAGTTACTCTTGTTTGGTTGTTTGCAAAACTTCAGGCGCCTGGGCGTTCTGGGCGCAGAGAAAACACTAAATGTGTTTATGAATTTTCAAATCAGACTCGCAACTACGCTTGTTTAATTGAAGAAACATTCAAATACTTGTATAGTTTAGGTCAATTACTTGTAGACTTTATGTTGAGAGTCTACTTTGAAAATTCACAAACACATATGTACTGTTACTATATTATATTATATATTAGGGGTAGCCAAGGTCGGCCGAGTCAGGCGTCAAAGGGGATACAGAGAGGCATTTTGAGAAAATTTTGCCAAAAAGTAACAGGGTATAATAATTTTCAAAACATGAAAAATACATAGGTGAAGTAAGGTAAAAATACGAATTTTTTGCCTGCGTCATAAAAAGTCAGGGGGTAATTAGGCTATTACCTTGGCTACCCATGTTATATATTCATAATGTGTAATATTCTTACATTTGAGCTATGAATGTTTTGCTTACTTATACATAAACATGACATAAACTCAAGATATTTTTAATTTATCCATAGCTATAACCTGCTGGAATATATCCATATATTGTTCATTAATAATGATTAGGGCATTGTCAAAGACTTATTTTGCCTATTTTATCGGTTCATAGGAACCCTTCCAGAGTTTGTATGCAAACGAATCACACAGTGAGGGTCCATTTGCCAAACTTTTATTGCAACTATAAATGCCTATTTGATACGTTAGGACCTATTTGTAGGTTTTTGACAATTTAAAGAATAACATAGAATATTTAGTTAAAAATTTTTTTTATGAATTCTCATTTAATCAAAAATCATTAGATACTATCTAAATATCACTTAAATGGTGAATTCTA
>JAQFXN010002385.1:0-12814 GCA_034693365.1 Liacarus xylariae
GATCGGATCGGATAGAAAAAATTTTGAGTTCGGATCGGATCGGATCGGATAGCCTTGAGAAAAAAGTCGGATCGGATAGGATAGTTAATTTTGTATCCGATTTGGACCTCTAATGTGAAGAATGTGAACATTTGTGTTAGAGATAGGAATAGAGACAAGCAATACATCAATACATAAATAATAAGTGTATACACACCCAACTAAAAAACTGTTCGTCAACTCTCTGCCCAAATTGGCAGCTCTGGTATTGTATAATAGAGGAGAAAAAAGTTAAACACAATCTCATAGACATTCCGTTCAGCAATTTTTTTTCTATATAAACAAAAAAAATCAAATCAAAGTCTGAACGCAAAGAAGTTTATAGACAAGAGAGACAGAGAGTTAGTTCGAGACTAACTTTTTTCAAGAGATTATTGGCACTCAAACCGAACTGAGTCTAAGATTTCACTTCACATGTCAGGTAACGGGCGATCAAAAGAGTGAGCGAAAGAAAAGAGAGACTAAAGTAAAAAGAGATCCGAAAAATACAAGTTCTTTAACTATACTATCCATAGCTTTCTCTCAATCCATAACTGAGTTTTTACGGGTCGCTAACTTTCAATGATAGCCCAAAAATTATATGATTGGCGTTAACACACAGTACACACAGTCAAGCAATAGTGCAGAGAGAGAAGAGAGAGAGGAGAGGGGGAGAGGAGAGAGACCATACGCGTGCCAATACACCAGTGCCTGTGCCCATACAAGACATACATTGAATGAGAGACAGACCCAAAATAGCCAAAAGTAATAAAATTATTATATTATGACATGAATCAAGTCTGAGCTGAGCTGAATAATTGACGCCCAGCACAGAGAGCAAAGAGAGCACAGGGAGAGAATGAGATAAATGTTTGGCTGACGGAGGCGGCAATGGATTGCAATGGATTCAGAGCTAGTTTTTATATAATATAAGCACTTCTAATGTGGAGACCAAACACGCAAATACTTGTATTCACATCACATGTATGTAATGCAAACTCACACATCAGCCAAATCGTAAGGCACTTCCCTTCCCTTTCCAAACCTTTACCATAATTTTTTGAATGCAATGTCTAATTCATATATAAATTAAATTACAATTTGAAATAATAAGATTTGAAATAACAAAAAATTTCAATTGGATTTGACTGTTTTGACAGGCATTCAAAACAATTATAGTATTGTATAAAATGTTTGTTTCAATTATTTCCAATTCTTATGATTCAATTGATATAAGTTTCAAATTTCTATAAATTCCACATAAGAGTGACTTATATTTTGAATTTGACGCCAAATCTCTCGTGTAATAAATTGTTTTCTATCCCTTTCATCCCTGTATCCTATCATATGAGATGTGATGCAAAGTCCAAGACTAGCATAAGTGGCAGTAAAATCTATCGGAGCCTTACTATGACTAACAGTTATAGACATTTCCTTCCGCTATAAATACATGATTTATATGATATATTCATAACAGAAGGAAAAATATATTATGTTTTTTTGTGCCAACAGTTAATACTTTAACTTATATCCCAACCCAATCAATGAACTTATCGTATGATTGCATGAGTTCGCGATTTTCATGTCTTTCTCATTGCATATGTCAATCAAATTATTTGGTGACAAAAAGATTATTTATATTTCGACACAAAATTAACTAAAAATAATAAACGAATAAATATATCGATAATGAAAAAAAATTAGATTAAGAACACATAAGTGTCTGTCTGTTCAAAGTTTATGAGACAAATGCATTGGAAATATATACCACTCTCTCGTAGAGTTGATTACTATTATCTCCACTAATTTGTTTGAACAAAAAGACAGATAATAACAATAATAATGAGAATATTAGTGTTAATAATATTACCGAATTTTTTTTAAAGACTCACAACTGTAAAGCAATGGGAAAAAAATTACAACTAAATGATCATTTCGTGCCAAATGTTCAGTGAGTCAGACATATAGAGAAAAAAGAGGTAAAAGAAGAGTAAAAAAGCACAATATTGTGCAATAATATGCTTAACGAACAGAACAGACATATAAAATGGTCTCAATTATATTGAAGACTACGCCTAACACAATAACAGTAGAGATAGAGAAAAAAGTGGTCACATAAATGGTATGGTATGGTATGCTATGATAATAAAAAAAATAATAAAATATATAAAACGGAAATTTAATTTTCGTATATAAGAGAGGTTTGGATTTTTATGGTTTGTGTTAAAAGAGAAGAAAAACTAAATTTTTTCATAAACAAAATCACTGAATAATCATTACATCTATTGAGAGCACAATACGACAACAAAAATTAACAATGCATTATTGGCAAGAGATCTTTTTGGAAAATATAAGAACATAAAATAGAATAATAAAAAACAAAATAAAATTCAAACTACAGTACAGTATATATCGAATATTAAAATTAAAAAAAGAGTATATAATATCTTTTGTATTAATATTGTTGAAAGTAAAGTACCAGTAGCTGAACATTCGATAATATGAACTTGTTTTCTGGTGCAGAAGCACTTCTTTGCACTCGCACTCTATGCATGGCTAACATTATGTTAGCTATATATGTAAAACCAGACATTCCAACCCTCCCTTGTATTGCACGTGAAATACTAATTAGAGGAAAAAACAAAATATTTTTTTCTTTTAGAATAGATTTCTATAGAATAATAATAAAACAAGGGTTAGGAATAATAAAGGATTCCTATTTACACTGAACTAAAAGCAATATTTCAAGAAATATCAAATTAATTCTAGTAATTCTAAAAAATTAAGGCTAGGGTTATTTGTAAATATGTTGGACCAATACACCTTTCCATCTAACTATCCCTATATATGTAAAGATAAAGATTCTGATCCTTCAATAATTTCAAATACTCAAACATCTAATTAGCATTATATTAATCCAATTAAGAATATCTTTATTCCGTTAAAAGGTATATAATTTTGTAATAACTTAATGACTCAGACCATCGCCTAAATCGGGCGATAACTGCAGACCGAATGCATACACTCCTTATTAAATTATAAGAAAATAAAAAAAAATACTTTTATATTAAAAAAAAGATTCAGATTTTAATATAGAGTAACTAAAATAGATGAAAAGGGAGAATGTTTTGCACGGATACATCTACACAATGCTCAGGTATTTTTGGATTGATTCGATACTAATTCATTAACGAATAAGAGTAGAAATTAATAAAATATATTATTAATGCATTTAAATTGAATGCATTTTACAAAATCTCGTCTTTTAGTGTTATTTATGGAAAATATAATTTATTAGTGAATATTAAATAAGTAGTAGTAATAATAATAATAATATGAAAAATGAAATTAATATTAAAGTTAATTAATGTATACTTTTATAATCCGAAACCATTTTTTATCTGAATATAACTGAAACAAAATACAAGCAAAAAGTCATTTACAAGAGAAAGGAGTGAAGGATTTGTTATTTTATTTTTGTTTAGTATATTTCCTTTCCTAACGACACATACGGAACCCACTGGTGTGTTCAGGAATGACAGGTATATGAAGAATAAGTTTTTTAATTGATGTATTCGTTTGTCATTCATATTATATGGAAATTATTTGTGACTTTTGTTTCTCTCGTTTTGAATTCACAATTGTGTTTCAGAGGGAAAAAACAAAAAAAAAGCTTCAAAATTTCAAAAGACGTGTCAAAATTTTTAGACAACAAATAAATTAAATATTACACCGAATGTGTTGTCAGGTTTAGCAGAATATTATTATATTTAATACAACACAAGAATATTTTATATAATAATCACATTATTGTTGTAATCATATCATAATATTTCGTCAGATCTTATTTGAATTCAATTAATCAAAGTTTAGAAATACAGATAAAAAATGAGAATAAAAAAATACATATTAGCTATAAATTTTGCCAAATAAAAAGGAAAATTTTAATAGAATATTAAATTACAAAATAGTTTTTTTCCTCAATTCATATATGAAAACATACAAACTATCAATTTTTATAATCAAAGTTCTATTCATAATACGAAAAATTGAGAAAAAATTTAAGAAAGCATTAAATTGTTTTTCAAATAAAAAGCAAACGACAGAAGAAAATATCGATATTTCAATAACGAGAGCGTAAAAAATGTGAGTAAAAAATAGAAAAACTAAAAAATATGAGAAGAAAAAGACTATTCGGAAAAATTATGAACACATTGAACATTGAATAGAGAAAAGAATAAAAATATAGTAGAAATAAAATGATTGATTGCCATTTGCAGACCTGAATAATAAAAATCGATACACAAAACACTCCATACCAGTCGAGTAGTATTTATTCAAATTTTCTTCCGACACATTATAATTCATAGTTTCCTATTAAATGATTGCTTAGAGAAGGGAAACAATTATCTTAATTCAGTCAAAAAAATAATATCTGAAAATATATAAGTAGGGCATTGCGAAGTAGGTTTTATTGGACCCTTTATTGGTCCGATAATAGGTTTGAAGGAGGGGTCAAATAAGTTCTTAAATGGGCCATTATTAATTTCATAAAATTTAAAAATTAATTGAAAAACTTCAATTATAATTATTCAAACGAAAATAATCATAAAATAGCTGTTAAAAAGCTGGACATTTCAATGGAGGGGAGGTATAAGAAATGGTAAAATCTGCCACCGAATCCAAGGTAATGTAAAATTGAAGAAAAATAGCGAGTAAAAACCTATTTTTAGTTGTAACAAACAATCTTTTGAGTAGAAACCGGTTTTGCATGTTAAAATCGAATTTTGGATTCAATTATTTAATTTTTAGACAATCATTTTCTTTTTTCTTACAAAATACAATTTTTTTTGTGTAACTTTGAGAGAAAGAGTGAGGACAGATTAAATTATTTAAAAATATTCCATGTTATTTTTGACATAGGAGTGGTTGCCTAAATGTATCTATAGTTTGATGATTACTACTCTACATTTGGGTGAGAATTCTTGTTTCATAAACTGTCACTATTTAAACATCATTTTAGAATTTTTATGAAATCTGGTCTGTGTTTCACGAATTCTAATTTAATGAAAATTTATAAAGTTTATTTTACTGAATATTCTTCATTATATTTCGAATTATTTGTTAAAACCCAGAAATAGGCAAACTCAAATAGGAATTGATAGGTGCAATAAAAGTTCGGTAAAGGGCTCTTCCATAGGTGTATCGTTTGAATTGAATTGATTTGATTTTTAAAACCCGAGTAATCAGCAAAGCTGGTTTTCATTACTATAGTTTCTATTAAAGAAATAAAATACTAATTTAACAAAAGAATATAAAAATTAAATAAACAATGTTAGCAGGGATGTTTTTAAATTCTGGAGGGGTGCTATGAACCGGTAAAATAGTGGCAATAGGTCTTTTACAATGCTCTACATGTAATGCAAAGATAAAAAAAAATATTTTTAAAAAACTTAATGAAATGTTTTTGAATAAATACTACAATAAATAGTGTGAAATATAAAACGGAAAATATTTATTCAACTATTAAGTGAACAAAAAAGAGGACAGAATAAGAAAGAGAATTGTAAACTGTTTTTCCGTTCAACTGATTGACTGACGGAATATCTGTTTCGTAAATCAATTTATTTTTTTTTCTCTTCTCGTCTTCTTTTGCTTCTCTTATGAACGTAAAGAGTATTTATTTTCGCATATCTGTGCACTTATTGCTCGTTTATTATATATAAATTCGCATATTATTGGCATTCAATCATTTGGAGAGCAGTGATGCAAAGCTACACAACTACTGTGCCTTAAACTTAGGCTAAAGTAAATTTATTTTTCGAGTCATACAGTGAAACAATACTTGGTTTTTTTGGTTGCATATATAAAAAGGTTAGCACCAGTTCACAGCTCTTCCTCAGAGTCTTGTGCCCAAAATTCTATGTAATATTGGATGAGAGAAAAAAAAGAAGAGCAAAAAAATAATACAGGAATGAGTACTAATATGTGTGTAATGTGTATTAACACAAGGAATGTAATACAATCGTAGGTTTACTTTCACTCCTTTTATTAAAATAATACACTTTTTGCACACAAACACAACTATCGCTAAAGAACAAACCCATTAATTGTTTTTTTTTTAAGAAAAAGCTATTTTTTGATTCATTTTTTTCTAATTTCATTTATAAATTGTTTAATTTATTACAACTATTTTTAAGAGTTAACTATAAAAAAAATGAAAAAGTATTTTACATAAAGAAAGTGTAATTTTTTCATCCAATTCTCGACTAAATTGATTCTTTGAGGCACTGGAAGAGAGAGTGTGAATGGAAAGAGTGGGAAAAAATTGAAACAATTTTGAAGAGAGAAAAAAAATGGATAAAACTATTCAATAGAATAGAGCTCTCGATTTTTTTTTTGGTCTAATAAAAAGTAAAATTTTTCTTGCGTTCAAATTGTGAATAAATATTTAACGCCTAAGAAAATCATTAATCAATTTTATAGGAGTTCTCTAAAAGAGCAAACATTATAGTTAAGCGAAATTCTTTAGTTAAATACTGATTCTCTTCAATAGTTAAAGAGAAAAATGAAAGCCAACCAAAAAGAAAATTAATAGTCTTTTTCTGATTCTTGTTTTAATATTCACTGAAACAACTCATTTCGAGAAAATTAATGGAAACATATCTCTAATTATTGCATTTTTTTTGCATCAAAGTTCTATCATATTTTCCTGTCTTAACCCAAACTTTTGCATCAATTAATCGATTAGTTTCTGATTAGAATAACATTAAAAACTATTTTTTCCATTAATTTTATAAGAGATTTTCAGAAAATAAGAGAACGTAACAAATGAGTTTCATAACATACCTTCGATATGGCTTAAAAAGAATTAACTATTACTAAAATAACACTTTTTTTTACTTTAAAAATGTTTTCAAAATATAAAAAATAATTTCATTGAGAAATCAATTATTTACTATTGGTTTTTGGTCTGCATCTACAGACAATTTAATAATATTTTAATTTTTGCTTGAATTTTCTTTTTTTTAAAAAATATCATTTTCAATTATTTTGGTTAGCATTCAAAAAACATATTATATTTTACATAATAATATTGCTACAGTTTATGTTTTCTTTGGATTTAAGCATTTTTGTATAGTTTAAAAAAGCTAATTTTACAAGTCTTAAATGATAGATATCTCAACTTACTTATTAATTGTAACTTAATATATGTACAAAAATTATTCAAAGCAGGCAGTTAAGCTTTTATTTATAAGATGGAAAATAGGGTCTGGTTTTTATAACTGGCCTAATGGTCACCGGTTTTAAGCCATTGGACATATTATACTGTAGTATTGAAATATATATATTTATATATAAACTAATCTCCGTTTGGAAACAAATTTGATTAGAATCAGAGAACGTAATGAAGTAATGGATATCATTAAAGAATTTATTATCAAAAATAAAATTATTCATATAATTAATTAAGACATAGCGCCGAATAAATTGGATAAAGTGGTCGATTATTGCACTTACCATATGAGCTAAAGAACCATAAGTGAAATGCAGACGATTTGGCAAATCATAGTATAAATAAATTGTGATTATGTTGTATACACTTATGAGATGTTAAGATATAATAAATGGAGAGAAGGAGTCGAATGAAGGCGAGAGTGAATGATATTATTGCCGGTCGTAATAGTAGTTGAGGTATACTAACAAATATAGTTAGAGTAAATGGAAATAACATATCACTAATAAAAATGCACGAAATGAACGCAAATCTAATGCTTTAAAACACCGATATATGCAGTACTGTATATATGTTTACAATAATTTATATCCAGTTTATTATACAATAATATTATGTTAGTATAGAATAGAGTAATAGGTAAGGCGTTTATAGCACAGCACACGACAACTCATAAAACTAAAAAATCCATTTGATTATTGAAAAGAATAAATAAAATATAAGAAATATAAAATGTGTTACTCTAAGCAAGAGATAATCAAATCAAACCAAACAGACATATATACAGATATATAGCTAAATAAAACAGAGAGCAATCGGTGCCAGTCTTTCATTAGCAATGCTTCTCATCTAATATTTGAGTAAACACTTTCTTATTTCGGCGTTTCTCTCAATTTGTTCTCAACACTAGCATTGCGTACATAATATCACTACAAATCCAAGCGTTAGAATACAAGTACAGAGAGTGAGAGTGAAAGTACTGTAAGAGAAAGATGCGGGGGAGGGAGGAAGGGAGAGAACCTCAACAACTTTACTCTCTTTACTCTTATATAATGACACGATTTTTTTTCTCCGAGCGAATCCTTTGATTACATCCATAGCAAAGCATATAATCGGATGACGAGAATGTATTTGTGTTTATATGCCATCCAATGCTTTCATCTTTATAGCCACCAAAGTCTACATTTAATAGAAGACTTAATATATATAAGTAAAGACAGACACACATAGCGAGTACTCTCTGTTTTCTCACTGTTGTTCAGTTCCAAGAGATGAAAAAAATTGAGGGAAAAATCTGTGGCAAATAATTGGCACAAGTAGTGACTATGAGTCTATAAATTGAATCAATCGCTGCTCTCGTTTCAGAAATGGGCAATAATGGGGTGAAGTGTGAAATGCCTGCGGAGGTGTGACTGCACTGGCAATTGGCCCAAACTTAATAATCACGACAAGTGCTGAAGACTCTCTCTGACCAACAGTGCTTAAAGAGGATGAGAGAGAACAGGACAAGAGCAGAGCACATATGCAAACACTTCAATTATATTATTTAGATGTCTCTCAACTGTATATCATATTATTATCTCCCGATATATTGTTCGCCAATTCCTTCTCTCCATTTAATCCGTTGGGATTGCAATCGAAGGCAATAACGAGTTTTCATCAAATGATTCCACAGTTTTCGTAGACAACTATATATCTTATCTCCACATCTCATAAGTCCATTAAATCTAAGATATCTTTATATAAATATTAGAGTTCAGGAGCAAAAATCATAATTATTGCCAAAACGCCTTATACTCTGTTGTCTATTGTCTTGTATTGTATATCATATCAAATAATATATGGAATGAAACAATCGAGAAGTTAAGCGAAAATTGCAATCATATACACAGTGCTGCACTGGGTTCCCGGATTAAACATCGAATGAAAAAACATCGAAAAATAAGATATCGTTCAAAATTTTTTAAAAATTAATTCTTAGAAAGTGATTACAAGTATTACAAAATGATAAAACTAAAAAAATTATGTTGGATTGAAAAGTAAGGAAGGTATTTTACAAATTTTTCGATGTAGGGTTATTTAGGTTATATCTGTACAAGATAAATAGTTCTAAAAATAAATTAACAAAAGCTATATTTTGTATTTATCCTAAAAAATAGTAACAATTAATTTTTATAAACTTCTGAACATTATTTTATTTCTCGATGTTTTTGTCATTAGATGTTTTGTCCTGATACCGCTGCATGTGCTGGATATATAGCTATACAGCAAAGTGTATCGCATTCTCATATATCAAACTTAATAATCATTTGATAAAAATTCTGAGGACAGACATATTGACATCAAAATGAGACCATATTTGGCCAAATCATCTCACACTCAACAGTCAGAGAAATGTATCCATTTTTCCGATCAATGAATATATGAATAGACTTAACATAAATATATATCATTTCTAACAAATATGTAAGTAATAGAGCGTCAAAATAATGAATATATTAAAAAAGAGAGAAAGTGTTGCAGACATTCGGTGGCATTAGAGGCAGAGATCCATTTCCACGTCATTTCCTTTGGTTGGTCTGCAATCGGAAGTTAGTTATGCATACATTCAATACATAGCAAATAGATATATATAAAAGTGATGGACAAATGACAACATCCGAAATACTGTGCGACTCATCTTCTTTTTGTACAATATTTACAGTCGAATAACAACAACAATAAGAGTAACAAAAAATAAAAAAATATATATATATATACAGTGGCTATAAATGTGAGCCAAGAGTGAATGAAAAGAGAGATATAATCAGATAAATATAAAAAAGAGGAGAGAAGTCGAGCTCTGATGTCAAGCCATTTGGGAATCGACAACAGCACACAAGAAGAAGCCAAAGAAGAAGAATAAGTTGGCAATGATAACCAGGAAAACTGTTTTCAAATGGGAATACAGATCAAGGACCTGAACAACTGCACTGAGAGAGTGTGACAGAGAGTAGAGTAGAATTCAAGTGAAAAAAATGAACGCATATTTCGGATGTATTATCAAAAGTGACAGCACATACACAAACACATGTTATTATATATTGTGTGCCACTATTACTACTAGTGGTGCACAGTTACCATCATCTCAACATAATTATCTATTATAACAAGTGTGCAGAGAGTACTGTATAGATAGTATAATATATTATGGTATATATAAAAAACTACTTCCAGTTTATCAGCTCTTTTTCAATTGTTGATATCCAATACTCTGAGATAATAAACTCTATTAAACTTATCTCTCAATTGTAGGATGAGATGAGAAGCCATTATTGTTTCGCTCTCTCACTCTTGTTTTGAATAGAATATTATGGAAAAAAGTTGTGTCACATATGAAAACACCGAAACAACATTACTATCTCTTAAATCAATCGAAAAAATAAATAAAAAGATATAAAGCTTTGATTTACTTATCAGAGGAATAACGAGAGAAAGAAAAAAGAGGAAACATTATTTGCCATTAGTTTAATTAAATGATAAAATTAGTGGTGCTTTGAAAATAATTATTCGTTCGGAAAGGAAAAAATCTATTTGTGTAGTGAACTGTTAGGCCAAACACAACACACACAGACAGTGAATGAGTGACTGACTGTGTTATAGTCACTCATTCGAGTGCACAACAAATCCTTTTTAATAATTAATTTATATTAAATTTATGTATTAATATAATTAATTCAAATTTATTTCCAGAATATAATAAAAAAAAATATAGAATACATTCTCTACTAATATATCATTCATTAGTTGCAAAAGAATGGATCAAATTATTAAATCGTTTTATATATTAACTAATTATGGTTTCTCTCAGTAATCAATTGAATAGAAGAATATATGAAAATTAGGAGAAATATTCTTCACTCAACTGATCCAATAAAAGTGTCTGGAATTGGAAGAGATTTTTTTTAGAGAAAAGCATAAGTTTGTGTCAATATTTAAGTGCGTTTTGCATGACTAGTGATTTGTCATTTATTTCTGTATAAAGAGAGTTAAGAAATATAGTGAACACAAAAAAATACTTTTCAAATATATGTGAAACCAATGAATAAATTCCTTATAAATGAATACATAAGCTATACATTTGAGATATTCTTATTTCACAACAACTCAGTTATATATTATGTCTGGCGTTTGACTAATTGAATGAATGAATGACTGAACCAACGAAATGAATGTATGGAATGACGAGTTCTTCCATTTCCTTGTATTTCGCAATTATTTAATAACAATTTTTACTTTAAGAAAAAAATACAAATAAAATTATATTTAATTTTTTTTTCGCCAACCATTTCGTGACTAAACAATCAATTTGTTCGTGAAATCATAGCAAAACATCAAAACACATAAAATTGAGGTTTAATTCTTGTTATAACTTATAAGAAACAAACTTTAAACACAGATAGGTTTGGACAGAGAAAAAAGAGAGAGAAGAGTACCTTTAAAATTATAATTTCTGTGTTGTTGTGAACACAAAAAAAAATGAAAAAAATATTTATCTGCACTCGAAATAAAAGAAATGCAAAAGTATTAATAATTTAGAGGCAGAGGAAAAAAAGCGAGAGAATAGACGGTAAAGAAAATAAAGGCTTTCTTGTGTTCAGAGATGCTACAAAATTCTTGTCCCTTTTTTTATATAACTTGTATTAAAGTTCATTATTTTCTAACTCTTATATAACTTAAGTGGAAAAAAATTAGAGTTCAAATGCATACAAACGAATGCGAGAGCGCTTCGAATGAATGGTTAAATCGTTGAACACAACGAACACACGGAATGAATGAAGAGATAATTGAATAAAAAATGAGGAGAAGAAACGAATGGGAATTATTCCAATGAATTACGTCTGACGAGAGAGACGGAGAAAAAAAGAGAGAGTACTGACTGACTGAGTATTCGCCTGAACTGGTCTGAGGTTATACTCTATGCCTGAGTGCGAACGCAACACAAGACGAGAGAAGAGAAAAATAGAAATAAAAGTAAAATAAACTCTAAATTTATTTTTTTTACTCTTCGCTTCTTCTCTTTGCTGTTCGGGAGAGGGAGGAGAGAGAGAGAGAGAGAGAGAGAGAGAGAGAGAGAGAGAGAGAGAGAGAGAGAAGCAGTTAGTTATCTAAATATAGACCTGTTATACACTTTTTTATTCTTATTTTGTTTTTTATGATAAAGTCAATCAAATAGTCGTACATATGATAGAATTTTGAAGACCGGATATTCACTTGTAATAACACAACTGCGAAGACATTTTTCTGCCGCAAACTGTAATTCATATAATTAGTAATTTTAACCGAAATTTTTTATTTGTAATCATTTTTTCGTCTATTTATTTGATTTGAAGTCTTATAAAAATCAAACTTTCTTTCAATTCACACTCAAAACAGTAGTTGTCATAAGAAATATAAGTTTCCAAATATATATCAAATATAATAATAATCGGAATAAAGGATATACCGTATTTTCTCGATTATAAGCCGCGGCTTATACAAGAAAAAAAGTTGATTTTTCAGAAATATAAGTGCTGCGGC
>JAQFXN010002386.1:0-12813 GCA_034693365.1 Liacarus xylariae
GTGCACTACATATTACATATCGTTTCTCAAAATTAGCTCTCATATCATACTTCTATGGGAAAGAAGCCTGTTATGGAATGATAACCTATTATGATATAAATTTATATGTTGGAATCTTATGGTAATTCTACTGGATGTGGGCATATGATAATCTTTTATGAAACTTATCAAAATGCTGTAAAAAATGTCGCCAAAGGCGACATTTTGAATCAATTGAAATTTTTCTAGGTTTGATTTTTCTATGCTCATGCTATGGGATGAGAAGCAATGGCAATTCTTTGGAATGAGAGTCTGCCAAAATGAGATGGGTGACTATGATAATGATATAGTATAGGAATCTATGAAAAAAATCATGACAAGCAAATATAATTTCTCTTAAGATCTTCCTAAGAAAGCTGAATTATACATATTAAAAAGTTCATTTTGTTTCCGTATACAGCAATCCTCTAAAATATCTAAGATCACATTTTTTAGACGATGACGTAAAACATGATAGTTTAAAACATTTTTAGTACTTTATATGTCAATTATAAATTTAAATCACATGTTAAGGCAAAATATTTATTTAATTTTATTTTTAATAAATTTATAATATAAATACATTTTATGGTATAGAGAAATAAAAATATAAATTAGCATTATAATATCATGTTAATTTGCCACTTGGCGCTTCATTAATTATCCATTCGTTCTGATCTATTTTCATTCGTCTCCATTTGTTTTAATACAAATTTGTTCATTATATAATTTATTATCATTCTAAAGATAATAACAGCCACTGTTTGATATAATAAGCTCATCAAGCTAAAGTTTTTAAACAATTTATCAGGTGGAAATAATCGTCTCAATATTCTCCAGATCATATCTTTTTCTCTATTGTAAAACTCAAGAAAATTATTAAAATAATCTTGAATTTGTAACAATTTATACGTAATATAAATCAGCATTGTTAAAATTACAATTTTTACGACTTTTAGAAAAATATTTAACATTTTATCAAAAAAATTAAGAATAATTTTCAGAAATCGTATGAAATTCTAAAAATTGTTATTTAATATTTTTAGCAAAACATATTTTTATATCACTATTGATATACAACTGTTTTAACAATAAAAAATATAACAATAGTAAAAAAATATGTTCAAGTAACAAAAGATGAACGTTCATTAAATTCTAAATTTAATATAGAAGACATCAGGGATGCGGAGAATTTAAAATGCCTGGAAGGGTCAGTTGATTTAGGCGAAGAGTATGAAGGTAGGGTATTCCAGGCTGTGACGTCACAATTTTTTGAAAACATTGTACGTTCAAGGGAGTTTAAAATGCCGGGAATATATAAACTCTTCACAATTTATTTCTGCATGCATAGTATGCAACATCTTAGTTTACTGGCTTAATGTTTTTATATTTGAGTAATCTGTGAACGACACCTAATTTTGTTTTTGAAAAGAAACCTGAGTAATTGATAGAAACTCATTATAACAAAATTGTATTTTAAAATTATTTTATATTGAGATTAAGCTTTCGATCACAAATAGTTAAGTGTAAAAAACATTAAGATAATACACTAAGAAATACTCAGGTATGCATGTAGAAATAAATTGTAACGAGTTTATATTTTTTTAATTACAATAATCTGATTTTATAAACTCTTCACATGTTATTTTTGCACATCAATTAGCCAATCATTTTGTATTATTTGACTAATATGTTAACGAGAGCCTAATACAGAGCTGTCCAGAAGTGAGTCCAGTTCGGTATACCCTTTGGCATATTAGCCGGATACCTTTATAGGCTCTCTGCGAGTTAATCCCTTTCACCTAGGAAAATATTTAGGAACCACACCGAAGGCGCTGTTTTCAAAATTTTTGTTATATTCTGAACAAATTAACAAAGCCGTAAATAAACTATTTCACATTTTTCAATATTTTTATTATGAAAAGTGATTAACATTAACAAATTTTGTGCAATATTAACTAGCATTAATATACTTTGTATTAAACAAGCATAAAAACAATGATTTTGACCAGTGTTGATCAAAACTCAAACTTCGCACTCATTTTTGATATTTAATTCATTTACTTCATTCATTGCCATAAGAGTAAAGGTGTTTTATGATTTGTGTTATCCATATAAATCGTTACTTAAAATACTATTTATTTATTTTTATAATTTCAATGCGTTTATCGAATTTTATGCGATGTTTGATTACATTTACCTAAACTATAATTCAATTAATATTTCATTGTTTTGAAATCAAATTATAACTCAATTAATAATTAATTTGTTTTGCTATTAATTAGATATTAATTCAAAATTTGAAATTTAATCATATTTTGTTTGTATTGGAATCAAATTATAAATCATTTGTAATGCGTTCCCTACACTATCATTTTAAGTACTGTAGTTTTGTATGGGATATATCGTCATAAGGAAATCAATCGAAACCATTTATTTTTATATATTATATTAATCTATTTGCATGTTTTCCACATATTTTCTTAAATCATTAATTTTAATAAACAAAAAAATTCCACAATTAATTTTTGATCATTTAAAAAATAAACAATTTAACATTTCATGCAATTATATTTCAAATATTTATTAAGTTTAGGAAATTAGTGTTGATTAATGTTAACAATTTTAATCAGAGCATGTCGGACACCTCAGCGAATTACCATCTCATCTAATTTTGACTAAAATTAAAAAATTGACCACCAATCAGATAATGTAAATTATGTAAAACTACATCCGTTCACATGGTTGGATTTGGTTAAAATAATTTAAAGAGTGACCAGTGATCAAAAAACTATTTCAATGGTTGACTTATTTTAACAATTTTAATCCATATGAACAGATGTAGATTTACCGTCTCCACCCCCACCTCCATTTTAACATTTTCTGACTAGTGGTCAATTTTTAAAATGATCAACTTGCTCTTAATTTAGGTTCAAGTTAAAATTCAATGAGAGTGGCATTCGCTGATGTGTATTATTAATACTGAATCAAACAATTAAACATTTAAAATTATTTTAAAGTCATTAGTCATATTCGAATAGTATATTATAATATTGTAATATTATTAAAAAAGCACCAGTAGTCAAAAATTAAGTATCAAATTTTAGGATAAGATCAGAACTGTGAGCGACGTTTTATGAATTCAAAGGGTTGTTATTATATTTTAACGGCCAAATAATTTTTGCCGCCAATACTTATTTGTCGATATACGTCCAATTGGTGATATTGGTATTATAAATGATATATCATGTCCACCAATTGATCTGGCAATTTTTTCAATTGGTTTTGCAATTTCTTTCACAATTGTTTTAGCAAGTTTGTTCGCGACATCCCTGATTACTGTTACATATTTTCAATAGTATTTTTTATTAAAAAGAGATTAAAATACACAAATTTTGTGCAATTTTAGCTTGTTATTATATATTTTGTATTAAACAAGCATAAAAACACTGATATTGAGCATTAATAACAAATGGATTACTTATTGTATAGCAAAAACTACTTTTACGAAATACTCCCCTGGACTTCCCTATCACAAATATTGGCAATATATGTCATTTTACACTTCCCTGGAACCCCTTAGGATCCAACCGGAAAAATACCACCCTACCACCAACTGACATTTTCAAGTATAGACATCGATAGCTTAATCTCAAACTTGTCATAATGTCATGCTCATAATTTCTATATAGCTTCTCAAATTCAATTAATCTCAAATTTATTAAAACTTTGTTTTGAACAAGCTAAATTCGAACACACCAGAATTACAGTGAAAAACAAACTTTGTATATTTATTTAAGTTAATAAAATATATATATTTTTTTTTACTTATTACAAGGAAACAAAATAGATTAATAATTGTCATGTTAATTATTTACAGACCAATAATTTGAACCGCAGTTTATAAATTAAAATTTTAGTTAATTTTATTGAAGTTTAATATCCGCACAATTGATGTAAGTCTGTTGAGGTCCACAACCCATACCCTCAGTTCCATTAGCGCACTTGCCATAATTGATAGCCCCAGACCAGTGCCATTGGAATACACAGCGGTCGCACTTAATATTAGGCAGCGCTACGTGAAAAGTTAGATTTCCGCCTGTGTGGTCCTGTGCATTTGGCTCCTGATATATGATACCGCCTTTGCTGTTTTTATCTTTCAGAGCTTCAGTAATTTTAAGCTTATTCTTGTCGAGACAATCCCAAGTGGCGGCGCCGTTGCTCGAGGGACAGACACTGAACCGCATCACTCCTCCGTGGTTGGCACCCATGCCTATTGTCACTGGAATGGTGGATCCAGCCTTGTATGTTCTGGTGATTATGTTCTTGCAGAACTCTCCACCAGGGCACTCCATATCTGGTTGGCCGCATGCGCTACAACCATGCTCGTCAGCCTATCAGTATAATACATGTTAGTTTTATATTAGGTATACCGAATTAATCTGGTGTAATATGATAATTTTAATTTATACATTAAAATAGCCACATTGACGACCCATAGGATTAAAGTCTTTGGGTGTGTCATAGCCGAACAGGTACATTGCCTGACGCGCCGGCGGCTCATAAAGGCATCCATGGCCGTTCACCTCAATGAAACCCACCACTAGAGTGATTGTTAGACAAAATAACTTCATGTTTTTTGAACGAGAAATGATAGTTATTTTGTGGCGCGATTAAGCTTTTATATTTTTTTATATCCTTATCATAATTCTTATATACCTGTAGGTTCCATGACAATTATGCGTGTGAAAATACATCATCAAGAGAATTTAGCGTTTATTGAGCTCCGTTATTAATTACATTAAATCAACAGTATAAACTAATTTAAATTCAATATAGATTAGTTTAGGAAAAGTAAAATATTAGGCAAGCTGCATCTAGCTAATTACTATTAAAATTTTAAATGTATTTAATTGACAATAATTCGGCTCACGATGAATTTTCTTACAAAGAATTGTCATGGAATCTGATATGTACTCTTTAAAAACATATTTTATCATTATATCTGTAATTAATATCTCTAAACTGTTTAAGCAATTCCAATGATCAGTGATTTATTGAAAATGTTATTTCATATAACTTATTGTCTTCTTAATATTCACATGACTATAGTAGCAATAATTGAAAATTACGAACAACAATAATTACTCCTCACCCCTTATCTCAAAAATTTTGCTACGCTACACCCCCCCCCCCTAATAGTTTGAATGATACAATCATACCCTCATAATTTTTTCTACTCTATTATATTCCTTAATGGAAATGTGTTATAGTTATAGATAAGTTATTTATTTCATCAACACATTGTTGATTTTGTTATACAGCGTGTCAAACAAAAATGTGAACCTTCGAAAATTGTGTTATCTCGAAACGGGTATGGATAATTTAATTGTGTAAAAAGCATATAAAACTTCATTTCATGTATGGTCAATTGAACTTATATCTCTGCAGATTCGATGATTGGCTTGTGAGATATCGTAATAAATGAAAAGGTCATTGTCAAAACTCAAATGGGGAAGGGGATAGGGGTGGAATTTAAAAAAGACATGATAACACTTTATTTTGATTATGAACCGTTAAAATCGAAAAGCTAGAATTAATTGAGTGATGAAATGAATCTCGATAATTGCAAAACTTAGAACACTGCTTTTTGGATTTCCCGCTTAAATTACTATAAAAAATTATATGCAAGGTTATAAGTTCAATTGACCATACATGAAATGATGCTATATATGCTTTTTGCTGAATTAAACTATCCAGGACCGTTGTGGAGAAATGGCAATTTTAGAGGATTCATATCTATGTTTAACACGCTGTATAATACTTATACAGTATTAATGTTTAGGTACAAGAAGACTTAAAGATTAATGGAGCAAACATTGAAGTGTGTAATGAAAACTTTATTGAACTATTCACATATCATTCACTGTTTCATATACTTAATCTTGATTTAGAAGATGATATAGGTGCAAAATCGTTTTGAAATTTAACTTCTCAAGTCCTTTTTTATCAGCGAAAAGTTTGACTCAGATTCTTTTTTATAGGTTTAAATTTTAAAGTAGTAATAATCTATGCTGGACATGAAATGTACGTGCTACTCTATGCGCACGTTTTCTGAAAATTTAATAAAGCTATAATATAACGACAATTTTGGATTTAGAAAATATTTGAATAGATTTATTGTTATCTGGCCAAAATGATAAGTGGTATTCCGATCTGGATCGCCCTCTGCTCATCACAGCTCGTTCAAGTACAATATTTTGAAATTTCTAACATTTACTCACATATTCAAACAATTCATACAGGTAAATCACACAAAAGATTAATTCTGAGTTTTAAACTCGAAAATCAGTACAAAACCTGTGATTGTTCATTAATTCAGTATTCATTGTAAGCCTTTATTCAAATACAGTGTAGGAAGATTTTAAATTTGACAGAGCTAAATTTTATTTTTACTCATTATCTTTGAGTTTTATAATAGCTTAATCTTTAACCTAAGATTTACATTAATATCAAATAATGCAAACTAAAAAATTTGATATAATATCTTAATATGAATGACTATATGTTCATTCAAATTAATATTTTAACATTTGGTCATTGCTTAGTCAAACATAAAATACTCAAACCTATTGAATGAAATTAAATTCTAGCTCCGTTCAATTTTAAATGATCCTCTACTGTATCTCAAAACGTATAAAATTGTATTTTTTCAGTTATGATAATAAATGATTTTGAATCGATTCATACTGAAAAGTAATCTTATAAGTGATTTCTTTTCTCGATCTAGCATGTTTTAAACTAAGAATGTAAACAATAACATGTATAGGTTTTATCAGTTCATTTGACGCAATTGAACCAGATAAGATAAATAAATAAATGAAGTTGAGAAAAATTACATAACAGGTATCTTTGAAATTGCAAGTGATATTGAATATTGAATTGGCATGGGCAATGAGATGTATAGCTAAAATATTATAATTTGGTATTGTTCTTCTAATATCGAATTAGAAAAATTGATTATTATATTTTTCTGCTATTTTGATATAAATAGAAAACTACTAAGTTTACAAAATTGAAAATTTGCTAAAATATGTGAGACATTTTGCTTGATAAAGTAGATAAAACTACATGAAAAAATATTTACCAGAACAAAAATGGCGGCCTAATTACTGCCTGTGCATCCCTGCTGCTCAATTCAGTATTACCCTTAAAAAGCATAAAACACTGATTTTGAGTATTAATAACAAATGTATTACATATTGTGTGCAAAATACTACTTTTTGAAAAATCCTCCCCTGGACTCCCCTAAATCAAATATTTGCCAATTCCGCCATTTTACCCGCCCCTGGACGCCCTCTCAGTCTCTCGCTGAATATAATTCCCTCTCACTGACATATTCAAGTATGGACATTGCTATCTTAATCCCGAATTTGTAATATTGTCATGCTCATAATTTGTATAAGCTAATCACTCAAATTCTATACTATCTCAAAATTATATACATTATTTTTGTGCATGCTAAATTCGAACACATCAGAATTACCGTGAATTCCAAAGCGTGTATATTTATTTAAGTTAATAGCATATATTTTCTTTTACTTATTATCTGGAAACAAGACAAAATAATATTTGTCATATATAGTAGTTTATTTCGATTTTTTGAACTACTTATCCTTTTAGGTCAGCGTTGGACACTAATCATATAGTATTTCTGTTCACCCCTATCCGTCATATACTACTAGATTTCGGCCTGGGGTACACCTATTCCATAACACATCTATTTATGTCGCTTTGTGTCTTCCAATCTGGATCTGAGACCGTTGGAATGATACAAATATTCTCATTGCTGCTTTCTCTTTCTGTGATTATACTAAGAGATCAGAGATATGAAAGATAACAGAGGCCTACAAACTATCCTAAAGTTGAGATATCGGCGAAACAATCAGTTAAGAGTACTTTTCACATTATTTTAGGATTTCATTTAGCGAGTGTTGGGGAACCCCTTCTAATTTTCGATAAAGTTTTAATCTTATATTGAAATCCGTTGAGTTTTCGAGCTGCCTCAATAATTTTGAAATTTTCTTTAAACACCCCTCCTTAAACGAGCCGGAGTTAAACACTCTCTCTATAATGTTGCGAAAATTGCCCCAAGTTGATTATTTCACGTATATCTCAACTATAAGATTCCATCGCTGAATTTTCACATCCCAGAACAATATTCAATATAATAATTATTTTGAATTTCACGCGATATTTTTCAGATGTTATAAATATTTGATTAAAACAAATAATTCAAAATTGACTCGACAATGAATTGAACTTGGTACCCATATGTTACGTGCTTTGGAACATTACCATTTGATATTTAATCATATTGTTAAATTAATTACAAAATATTAATTTATTTCATAAATTTATTTTTCTAATGGAAATTTGTATGTTTAATTTCGTTTTTAAATTAATCTATAAGAATACAATCACTGTTTTATTCATAAAATAATTACATAATAAAAATTCAGTAATATGGAAAATTGGAAATTTAAAAATTTTAATAAATTTCATAAAAAGACATCATTAAATTATTCGTAATATTTTGTGTAAAGATATTAAATATTAACCTATATTGCGCTAAAAATTTAAATATATCTATCGTAAACTCAAGATATTTTTAATTGTACCACTAGCTAACTCCTGTTTGAATATATCCATATATTGTTCATTAATAATGATCAATATATTTCTTACTCATAATCATACTCATACAAAAAGATTCAGATTTAAATTTTTACATATTACACGATAATTCTTCAATTCATACCTCAAAATATCTGTTCGCGGGTAATGTGACCCAACATTATTACCAGAGTGGATTATATTTCAATAATAAGAGAATGCTAAATTTATATAACTATCAATACAAGAATTTTGCCATTGATTATGACAACAGAAAAAAGAGTTTTTATATAAATCCAGTATTGAATCTACGAATAGACCAGAATCTATTTGAATCCAAACTTTACGGAAATAGTTATAAGTTTTTTGAGATTTTTGGTGAATTTGGTTCAAATAATTTACAACATTTAATACTGCATTCAAATGTATTAAAACAACTGGATTACAAATATTCTCGGGAATTTAACCATGCTTTCTCTTTCGCTGCAATTTCTACTATTAACACATTTATTGTGTGCAAAATTTTGTTCAAATATTTAGACCCACCGAATGGTATGTGCAGTGAATATGTGGCAAACAGTAGACAATTGAACGCCACTTCACATCTTCAATGCTATAGACGTTGTTTAATAAAGTTATGCGAAAAGCGGTTTCAATGCTTTCCATTACTGATAGACAACTATATCGAAGAATCGGATTTCGGATCAAAGAGTCCGGAATCAGAATTCTCTTTGTATGATAACTACATTAGGTTTGGAGAGACTGTGAATACAGAATTCAAGAAATTTTGTCTACATTTCTGTCCGAAAGACAGTTCTGATGTCCAATACTATTATGACGTGAGAACTACTGACCCAATGATTAGCAAAGAATTGTTTATTAAAATAGACGAAAATATTCCCTTTTAAACAATTATTTTAGATTTAATTTCATTTGGGATACAAAGCAACCGATATATGTCTACAGACAAACAGCTGTTATGTCATTCACTGGTTATTTAAGCAATTTTGGTGGACTATTGAGTCTGTGGTTCGGCACCAGTAATAAAGACCTAATCATTTGGTTATTGAAGTTTAGATATTTATATTGGATTTCAAATAAAATTAGATTATTATTACAGAAGTTATGAATTAATATAATCGAATGCTTTATTTATTTGAATTGAATCTAATTTCTCATTTAAACAAGCAGAATTTGTGTACATTTTAAATCTGGAACATTTGCTGTTTTTTAAATGAATAAATTATCTGAAAATAATTTGATAATTAATATAAATTTTCAAATCATCATTTAAATATCTACTACTCTAGTAATTCGAAATGTACATAGTTCACTTATAGTTGGATTCTAAACAAATCGATGATTTTATTAATAAATTAAATTTATCAAAAAATAGAGTTTGAGCTTTTTTTGCTCCGGATGATTCTACTATAGTACTCTATGTAACCACTACTCTATAGCTCATAACTAACTAACTCGGGATAATCACTAACTCAAAACAATTCCAGAATCAAACACTCTATTGATTATAATAAGCTTGGAAGCTTGAAATGATAGCATTGCAACCAATTTGTGCGCAATCCACTAATGGTACATATGAAAGCCACGCCTACATAGCTTATATGTATAAAAAAATTGGGGAAAACCATCCATACCTCAATCCATATTAGTGCATATGGCTATCCGCTCACCAAATCCTGGGCGGGCGTGGCCGTGTTCCATACGGCCCGAATTTAACGCCAACTGGCATAACGCCCTTCCCTTAGGTTCATCATCTATCGTCGGTGCCGGTTCTAAGCATTGTCCACTCCTGGGTCGATGAGATGACTGACCAGACTCGAGCGGTTAAGTCCTGAACAATGCTCATACGCGATCACCAAAGCATTCCTCCGAACTATTTAGGCAGATCATCATCTATTGAGAGCTTGTCTATTAGGACAGGTCATCACTGACTTCGTCTTAACCTGATGACGACCTTACCCATATTTACACATCTGCTCGGCCCAGATGAGATTCATTTATCAAGGAAACAATCTCCTGATTCGGCATCAGGCCCGAAGGCCTGGGCCGAACCCTGAGTTAAGCTAGTTAACTTAAAAGAAAAAAGAAGACAAAGGCTTACTTGCAGAAATGAAGTTTATTGAGAGAAAGTTTAATCGTTAAAAAGAACAATAAATACAAATTACAATTACATGTTTACACTCATAATGCCAGAACTAGAATCTATTTTCCTTCTCTCAAAACTTAGTATTAATTCTGAGTTTTTAATAAATAACTGTAGTGCACCGAACCGGCGCACCGCCTAAGTGGTAGTGTAGTCTCATCACCTGTTCTGATTGGAGGCTAAATGGATCTTCTCTAATAGATAAATAAGTATTTGCTTAGCGCCGATTGACGGAAATGCGTCTTTGCATCAGAAAGCTAAATCCCATAACCTGATTAATACGTGATAGCCTTGGGGCTACACGTGTACTGAACATGTCTTGAAAATTAAGACTTAAATTATAGGTTCAAACATTCTATTAATTATTAGTATATAATAATGTTTATAATAGTGTTTATAATAGAGTTTATTATTAATAGGCCTTTTCTTAAGCTCAATAGGTATACACCACAAGAGAGCACTTAAATAAGTCCTGACCTCTGTACCCTTAAATATGCCTAATAGTAGTGCACCACAAAAAGGCTATCTAAGTGAAGGCATTATGAGCACTAATAGGTATGCACCAAAATAGTGTCGTGTGCTCTAACTAACTGTCATATAATACACTGCACTTACAAAATACATGACAAAATGTAGGCACTTAGGTCTACGTTGCGATGAGTACAGGGGAATTCCTATTAATTTAACTGATGCTCATAAGTATACATGGTATAGGGATACTATAATGCAGAGATGTATTATAGATTTCTTAATTGTTGCAAATTGGCTGAGAAATGCACTAAAGGATGTCCGGGTGAATAGAAGAGTCGAGCAGTCAACTAAGGTCAGCATTTGTAGACTTAATACTAATGGTACCCAAACCCAACCTTAACTTTTATTTATTTATTCATTTATTTATGTAATGGTCCTCAACTGATACCAGTCTAAATTTAATTGTTGTTAGAATATTTGTTCTAGATAATGAAATTAAGGAGTGACATATTTTAATTGTATGATATTAATAACATTTTATTTAATTTTCAAGCTAATATCCGCTGTTAATAAATTTATAAATTTTTCACAACATCTATGTATGCAATACAGAATTTTTTATAATATATAGCAATTGATCAATAAATTTTAAAGCATTTATAATTAAGGAAGTGCTCTATTTTTTGAGTGAAACACAGATTGCTAAATTATACAATGATATATCTTTTTGGTTATAGACGATTATTATATATCTTAATAATAAGTCATAAAAATATCTTAAAAAAAACAAATTATTAAACATATTTATTATGCAAATGTTTTTCTCAATGGAATTATTCATAGAATTGAAATGAGGTTAAATTAAATCAATCTGATTACATAAACTTAACTAAACGAAAGTATTTTATTTTTCATTCACAGCTGATGTTCATATGTATACCTTCAGAAATATCTAGGTGGAAGCAATATTTAACCAACTGTGGGTGTGGCTAATTATTGTTGGAAACAAAATATGATATTTTATTTAAATGTTAATCATTTTTAAAAATTTCAAATTGATCATATTAATTTAAACTTTAAACTCAAATATTAGATCTATGAGAAATTTCTCTCTCATTTGGTAATTTTCGGATGGCTAATATAAGCATTAAAAATAATTATATACGTGTTCTAGGAATTTTTCTTAATTTCAAACAATTGGCACCGGTATATGATGTGTGATCTCAAATGATAAATTATTTATATCTTTTGAATTAGTTGATGGATTTTTAAAATATCAAATGCATTTCATAGAACATTAAAAATAGTTATGAGTAATATTTTGCTAAAAATTATTATGATTTTATCTATTTACTTTTAATCAACTATAATAATTTTAAAACATATGTGTTTGTGAATTTTCAAATTAGACTGGGAACTACGCATGTTTAATTGAAGAAACATTCAAATACTTGTATAGTTTATGTCAATTACTTGTAGACTTT
>JAQFXN010002387.1:0-12811 GCA_034693365.1 Liacarus xylariae
TATTGATAAAATGTGACCAGCAACATGCTTAATCTTGCTAGCATGGTTACAAGTCTGAAATCAAAATCGACTTTGGTTCTTTCAAACTCAGGATGTATTTAGGCTATACTCCCCCTGATATGATAAACTTCTGCCTTTTAAGAAATATATACAGTATTAGCTCAAAAAGCCCTTCATAAATTCAGTTTTTGACACATTGCACCTCCCAAAAAGATCTCCTTTCACCTGCCATTAGGAGCTATGATTATTGCCATCTTAATCAGTGGCAATGGTCTTAACTTTCAAACAACAAAAATAAATGCTTTTGATTTGATTTTGTCACAAATGCTACAAAAATAGTAGTTTAGAGTTGGAACCAAAAAAACAGAGTATAAATTTAGTAAATTATGATATAAAATTAAAGATTGCCTTGCACCCTTTTTAGTTAATCAAGGTGCAGTATATTATAAAATGCATTTTTTAAGTTCGCAAAAAATTCTTTACTACTGAATCAGGATTGTTTGCATTCTAAACGACGAAGGTCATTCTAGAGGAACGACATCTGTTATTTTAATTCAATACAATTGTTTGCCTAATTAATACGGATGTATAATTTTTCAATGTTGAAAATTGGCATGTATTCAGAAAATAATATTGAAATATTTATTAATTTTCATAAACCAGACATAAGAGACAATTAATATCTATTACTTTTAATATAATATAATAAAAAAATATATATTAATCATAATGCTCAATAATTCAATTAGTGCTTCAATGTGAGCGCTAAATTCTTTCATAGGGTTTGAAGTTATTTATTTAAAAACAGGCATAAAGTCGAAATTTTTTTATCATTCTACATTGCATGAAAATTTAATTCAAATGAAACATATAATGCACTCTAGAAATCATCTTTAATCAATTTTGTTAATTTTCTTATTAGCAAATTATTGAAAACTATTTTAGATATAAACTAATGAAAATATTGATTAATTGACCTCCAAAATGAATTAATAAATAGTTCTAGTTTACAAATGAATTCAGCATGTTTACATTATAAGTTATTTATGCAAAAGTATAACAAAATTAGTGTTGTTCATAATCTATATATAATATTATTAATATTCTAAGTTGGAAATAAAATAAATGTTCAATAATTAAATTAAACATGATAGAATATATAAACTGTGATTTCTGTTAATTTTAGAAATAATTTAATGAAAGTTGCTCCGAGTAAGTTATTATATTAATCGAAACAGTAGTTCAAAAACAACTAGCCCATGTACTTTTAATAAAAGTAATTGAAGGGTAGATTAAATATTAGAAATGAAAGCCGACAACACTTCCAACCCTATTGTTGCGAAGGGAGCCAATGCAGTGGTGACGTCACCTATAATACAAAGTTGACTTGACTTTGTCTTTTATGTAATGTCTTCTCCACTCAATGTATATGTAAACACATAATGTGTTCACACATTACAAACTATAATCAGTTTTTAAAATCGACATTAGATTAAAAGTATAGAAAACTGTGACCAATAATAAAAATACCGGCAATTCATTAGTCAATTAATAAAGTAATTCATTAATAAAAATATAACCAAAAGACAAATATTTGAAAAGTGTTTTGAATTTTAAATTTAGTTAAATATAAATTAAATAAAAAAATTATTGTTTTTATATATTATTTAAATAAAGCAAAAAATAAGTGAAACTAAAACTGAATTTTTGAAACAAAAAACTGATTCAATATTTTTTTAGACATTTAATTGAAAACTAAATATAATTTTTTTGAAATTTGATTTTTATTATATTTATTAAACAAAATATAATATAAAATAATAAATATTTTAAATGTTGTTAATTAAAGTCAATTAATTAATTGAGGAAATTGTCGTCTCTTTGGCTCAAAATCTGTTGGATTTTGTGGTGAAAATCAATACTCTTTTGAATTGGTTTTGGATTTATTGCGAACTATTTAAGAGACAAATACCCGATGCGACTGATCGGCAATGATATAATGGCAACCAATGATGACATCACCGAATGTATGTTTACCGTCGGAAGTCTGGTCTCATGTCTCACCTGTTTTGATGTCAAAATTGAAGGCGAAGTCATTGCATTTGATTACACAAAACGTCTGCTCGTATTGAGTGAGTTATCCCAACATTAGACCAAACATTGATTCAATACAACAAATGTCTGTTAAGCCAATGATATAGTAATTGAGACCTAAGAACTGGTAAAACCCCTCCTAAACCGATGGTTTTAGATCTAAATTTAATGACCGGTTTATGTCTCGGAAAAGTTCCTAATGTTGTCTCTTATTATTGATAAGACATTTGAAATTGCTTTGAATCAAACATTAATTTAACAATTGATTTGATTATTAAAACTGTTGTTGTTTTATATGAATTGTTGTGTTTAGAGACCATTAGTAGTGATGGCAACTCAAGCCATAACGACATTCATTGGCTTAATCTGGAGTTCGTTAAGGATGTGGTCATAAAGAAAGAGGTGAAACGTGAAGATGTGGTCAGTACTCAATTGCCACAAATAATGACAACAAAGGTATTGTTTTTAACTAATTATGCATTCAGTTATTTATTGATTGTTTTAATTAATCGATTAAAACAATTGTAATTTTCTATTAGTTTATTCAAAACTGAATCAATACTTATTTGCTTTCAAAACCCAATTATTATTACTTCTTGAGGTCGAAGAACGAGCGCGTCGTGCAGTCGATGAACGCAAGAAATTGACCGATGCATACAATGCAGGCGCCGGTGCGGACGGTATTAAACTGTGGCTTCAATTAAATAAAACGTAAATAAATTTTTTCAAATTTCTAATGAAAAACTGAACAATAATTTTACTAATGATTTGTCAAACAGTAATATAGGCGTCACTTGGGATTCGGATCAAAATATAGTTGTGGCCAATAGTGTACAAATTAGACCGCCCTATAAAGTAGAAAATTGTCAGAGTTTTAAAACCAGGGCTAACTCACCACAGGATTCCTTAAAATACACTAAAAAATTGGTTTGTATTTTGAATTTAAATTATTTTGAAAATTGAATTTTTGAATAAAATTTTTTATTTACTTTTAATTAAAGGTCGAAAAGTATTGGAACGATCAGAAGACTGCGACCACAGCACCTGTGGTCAAGACTGCAAACTCAGTACAGCCAACAGACAAACCCCCGTTTAATAACAAGGGATAACAAACTTAATAGTGTTTCGAATTATTAAAAAAACGATAATTTTTAAGTCAAATAATGCAAATTAAACAAAAATGTTTTTTTAAATTCAAATTTTCTTTTGTATTTTGGATTAGGAATTGATTTTAAAAAAATTTTCTTTTTTTCAAATCGACTTAAAAATTCTTTTTTCAGTTAATTAATAGTTATTTTCAAAAATAAACAAAAATCGCAAACTTTCTTCCAATCAATCAAATAAATAGTTTGTCGTTTGATTGAGTGGTTTATAAAAAAAATATATTTGAAAAACAAATTTTTTATCTAAAAAACAAAATCATTAAAGAAGACGAAAACAATGAATTCCTTTTTTTCGGTTATTTATTAAATTATAATTTCAATTACGGGTAAATACTTTTTAAAATTCGTCTATTTTTTAAGAAAAAATATTTACCGTTTGTTTCGCAAACTCTTTAACAAATAGTTTTGCAAAATTGAGGCTATTTTTGATTAAAATTTAGTTAAACTTACTTAAATTATTTGTTTAATAGTTTTATTTGAATTGAAAAATCAACACATAATACAAAAAAATCTATTATATAATAATTGTTATTTGAGATTAATATTAAATAAATAATAGAGTTTTTGGTAGAATTTCGGATAAATATTGCATAAAATCTCAAGGATTTTAATTATTTATTTGGTTTGTCGTCAAAACAAATATTTATTTTAGTTATTTAGCATTCAATTAACAATTACTATCCAATCGATTAGATTTAATAAACAAGTCTTTAATATAAGAATACACTAATTGTATTGAAGTAATGTTCTGTAAGAGTCACATCTCAACTAAATTGGGTCAATCACACAATCACATACAGGGCTTTTGTATCTCAAATAATTTATTCGAAACTTTAACAGTTGTAGAAAGGGTCAGATTTACATTCCATTACTTAAGTATATTCCAAGATTATAAATATAGTGTGCAGTAATTATATGACCCATTCATCTAGTAGTGTCTGAATATATTATATTTTATCCACTCATTCATTCAATATCTGATAATTAAGGGTTCGTTAAATAACTACATATGATATCAACACAAAAGGTAACATTTATCAGGTTGATTTTCATGAGATACAAAAGATACTAAGTGATATTTTAGTGAAATATTCGATAATTATACCTAGTATTATAAATAATATATGACCAAAATACTCTTTCTCAAGCTCATAAAGTTTACAGGTAAAATAAAATACAATAATTTTATTTTAAAGTGAATTTTTCAATATCCTCGGAAGTATTTAAAAGTATTTTTGTATTTTGTTTAAATTCATTTTCCACATGTTTTATTTATACACAATAACAATATAAACATCTATAATTTCAAATTATTCAAATATATTTAGAAACATGGATGGATTGAAAAGAAAAATTTCACAATATCTCCTCTTAACAATACATTTTTCAAGCGAACTCATTTAAATAGATGTTGCTACAATTTTCCCACAAATACTTTTCAGCTAATGTTATTTAAAGTATTAGTTTTGTCATAGATATCATTGTTATTTAGCAGATTATGTTTAATAGCATTATGTAATATAAAATAATTAATCGGGTAATTATAATAGATTTTTATTCCAAACATGACGTGTGCACAAACTTCATTATGTGATCCGCAATCAAATACATGTCCACAATGTACTGTACCGTATTATCTATTATCTCTATTTTGAGTCTGACAGTTGGTATATTCAAAGTTAATTTGGGTTTTGAGTCAAAATAGTATTTGTAGCGTATAATGTTTGTGCTGCTCTATTGGGGCTTTCTATGTATGGGATAGAATAAAAAGAATTATGTTTACAGATTCCCATAGAAGAGCACCAGATATTAAATAATGTATTCTCTTAACTCTTTGTTGTTGTTATTAGGCATAAAAAACATTTAATTAAAATGAATATATTTTCTTAAAAAATATGTTTAAATTATAAAAAAAAATCCTATAAAAAGAATTGTACTGGTTCCGCCCGGGATCGAACCGGGGACCTTTTGCGTGTAAAGCAAACGTGATAACCACTACACCACGGAACCAATTGATTGCTTATTTATAAAAGCTAGTTTTAAAATTAAATTTCATTTAGAAGAAAAGCCACTTCTTTCAAACATTACTATAAATTCAATTATTGAAGTCATTATTTATAAATATTAATAATTTGTTTCAATCAAATCTCATCAGAGGTTTAATCAATTAACCTGTTCTATAAAGTTGGGCTTAAGAATTAAATTATCATTTTATGTCAAACTCACTCCCTTTTACTTTTTAAAAACTTAAGTTAAAACATAATATTCTTTGGCATATAATATATAGATTTATTTTATTTAATTGGCAAACATTCTCTGCTTTAGATAAACACACATTTGGTTAATATTTTGCAAACTATTCGTCAATTATTTATACAACAAAACTACTGTCGTATATATGAGATGATTCCAAACGGAAATACTTTCTTTTAATGCAATTTTTATTTTTAAATCAAATAAATATTTTTAACAAATTGAATGCAAGTCTTCACTAATAGAAAGTATCTTATTTTTCACTATTAATTGATATGATATTTAATTATAAAACAGAATACTAGACGTAAAATAATAGCTAAAAAAACATTTTTAAACAGAAAAATCCAGAGAAAATTAATTTTTCTCAAATTTTCTTTTTGAGAAATTAAAATTCATTCAAAACATAAGAAAAAATGAAAAAAATAGTTTGAATCAAAAATTTAAATACAAATAAATTAAAATATTTTGTTCTTTAGCTATAGTGAAGAAAAAATAAATACAAAATTAAATTATTATATAATTAGAAAAATAGATTATAATTGAAATAATAGTTGACTTAAAGGGAAGACAAAAAAAAACTTTTCAAAAATTCTTAACAACAGTTCAAATGAGAGCTGATTTGCGTCATTACTATTGATTGCTGTGATTATTGTGACATTTGTTATGCTTCTTATGGCCGAAGCAGTGGTCAGTCTCTCCGCATTCGTCCGACTCCTCATCACTACTGGTGTCCGACATCTGTTCGCTAAATATTTTCTGTTTTTGGTAAACACAACAACATTTTGAGGACTTTTTATTCATGTTTTCGTTGTCCACAGTCTCTGAACTAAACGATACTTTCTTTTGATCGACTGTTGAAGACTTGCTTTTCTTAAGTTTCAATCGCATCACTTGTGTTGGACTCGTCGGCGCCGACGCAGTGGCCGCACCGCTCGACGACTCGGCGCCCGAACCCGACGGACATAAGTGGCTAATGGTTTCGGTAGTGGTTGTGGACATTGCTTTCGGTCAATAATATGTTTGCATTTGATGTAAACCCGATTTGAATCTAAAAATCAATATAAGTTATAAACAAAATCCAAAAACACAACAAATTTAAACACAAATCAATTCAAATAATAATTTACAAAAAAGTATTTAAATTGAAGTAAAAATCGATATTTAATTGATTTTAATTTAACTTAAATTTCTTGCAATTAATCGGAATTTCAATGTTTACCTTATATTACGTTATGTTAACTACAAAATGGTTATGTTGTTTATGAATGACTCTCTGATTTGACAATAGATGGCATTCAATGCTCTGTAAAATTGCAATTTATTTTTTAAGTTAATACTAGAAAACCTGAAAAGAGCTGATAGTATACAAAGTATTACAAACACAAATAGAATTTTATCTTTATTTGATAAAGACACATTTTTGATAAATTTTCAACCCCTACTCCCCCTCTTTAATCCGTCGGTATTTGTAATTTGTATAATGTTAATAGTCGATTATACACTTTTGAGCTACCCCTCTCTCCCTCTACCTGTATAGACGTCCTAATGAAAAATATTTTTATAAAAAATGAATTTAATTTCAATTATTAATCATCATTAATTAGATAAATTGGTAATAGAAATCAGGGATGTTTTTTTCGGCAAGAGCCTAGGGGAGGGTCTAGTGGAGGGTAAAATGGCGGATTTTACGAATTTTTGGCCAGGGGGGTTCTAAGGAATGGTTTTTTCGAAAAAGTTATTTTTTGCCTACAATATGTGATAAACATGTTTTTAACACTCAAAATTAGTTTATTTATGGTTTTTAAATACAAAATTCATTAAAAACAGTGAAATATTGCTAAAATGTGGTTTATTGGTACAAAATACATTAAATACCAGTGAAACAGTGGTCAAAAGAATTTATTTAATGGTATTAATACAACTGCACTGCAATGCATTGAAATTTTACTGATTTGCAATGAATTTTATGAAATATTTTGAAAACGGCGCCGTTTCCTAAAAATTTTCTTAGGCGGGGAGGGGTTACCTCGTGGAGAGCCTAGGGGTACCTGACAAAAACGCTAGAGGGGGTATTCCGGGCTAGACCCTTTTTCGATATCCCTAGAAATCAAACATTCTAAAAACTACTCAATATTATTATCAATAAAGTTTTGTGTTATTAAATAAAGTTAAATCTGTACAATGCTATACAGATACGCCATGCGTATTAGCTCTTTCTTGGTTAATACATTATCAGTAAGATTTCCAAATTATTGCTTTTTGGGGTAAAGAAGAATCTCTGTTTGAAATTTCACTCAAATCTTAACTGTTAATCGTTTAATATTTTATAGAGAAAACTCCTGACTATAATGATTTGAAAAAATTATTCATAAATACAATTATTAAAGTTAGAGAAAAGGGTAAACTAATCAGTTTGATTTCTTAATGTATTGTATGAATACGTATTAAGGGATTAAAATTAATAGCATATTAGTAACAATATATACAATTGATAGCTATATGACTGATATCAAAGGCATATCTGATTGAAGCGCGGGCAGTTAAACATAGGCAGTTTTTTGGAAATCTTAATTATCAGTTGTTTTAATTTAAGTTAATGAATTTACTTAATTTCAATATTAATATTATAACTATTTATTTTATTGAATTTTTTTTGGAAAATTTTTTATTTTCTAACTAAACTAATGGGAACGACAAAATAGTTTTAATATTGCGGGATTTTCATGTTGAATTTGAATAATTGTGACAGCCAAGATACTTTATTAATAAGATGTCCCCATTCAAAAACAATTAAGCGATATTGTTATAATTTCCTCTGATCTATTTTCCAATCTATATCAATCATTTTTTTTATTTTTTAGAACAAAAATCCTCTGGTTTTTACCTGAATATTAAGTGTGCAATAGTTAAGTTTTGAAATAGCCTCTGAGTCTTGAATAAAATATATATAACTTGTAAGCTTGCAAAATTTTCAGTCGGTAAAAAATTCTTACTTGATAATCTGTTAAGATATCTAAAAGGAAGAAATAGCTGCCTAAAGTTTCATAGTTGACCGATCTTTCCCAAACATTTGGTTATCCCTGATTTTTGTGGTTATTTTTTAACTGAATTATACGATATTTAAAAGATTTTTATCTTTTGATTTGTAATTTTAATATATCTATTCAAATGAATTAAAATAATTTATTTAAATAAGAAAAATATTTTGTTATTAAGTTATTGTTTAGAATTTAGTTTATTGTTTAATATTCTTTAATAGTCAGTCAATTATAGCAGTAATATTCGCACAAAACTACTCAATAATAATAAAAATTATTTAAGCGGTTTTTTGCGTAATATGTAATAAAAAATACGAAGTGCTCTAAAAAACTTTTACTAAATTACTTAATTATTTGGGTCTAAAAAGTCGAAAAAATATATTAAAAACATTTTCTAAACGCAAATTATATACAAATGAAATCAAAAGTTGAGAAATTATTAAATAATATAACAAATGAATAGTAATAGAATTAATAGAACAATAAGAAAAAGATAAAATGCAAAAACAATTTTCTCGTGAACTTTAATTAAGATTATATAATGAATAGACGACTCATGTCTAATAATTAGATTAGATTTTAATTCCTTTTATTTTCACTTAAATTATTAGAACTTTCTTAATGTAAATTTGTTTTTTGAATAATTAAAAAGCATTTATAATAATTAATGACTGAGTAATTAAATCAGTGATATGTACCATATTTTCGACCACAGGGTCTGGCATTTTGTCTGTACTATTTTAATAAGTAAGTCAGGGGCTATATAAAATGTTATTTTTAAACATGCATGAGTGAGGTGTGGGTGCATTTCTATAAATTGCTAAAACTTGATAAAATATAAGAATTTATTGGAAACCATTGTAATTGACCTGATTTTATTTAAACCTTTTCAATGCTGTCTGTGTTTTTGACCATTTCAAATAAATTTCAATCAATCTCTTTTTATTTCATTTGAATTAACACATGCACTTTTCAGAATCTAAAAGATATGCAGTAATTCTTAATCGTCATTGTACATTTTGGAACATCTAAGTTCTTGTCTCAACTTAAATTGAAAATTCAGAATTCACAACACTGTTTGATACAGTGGAGAGTAAACCTAATCGAGAGGCGAGAATAGGTTAGACTTCACTGCATAATGTATTTCGTATGGACTGTAATGTAAGATTAGGTTTACTCTCCACTGTACCTAAAATTGTTTAGGTTGTATTGAAATGATTTGAATTTTATACCTGATTTCTTGTGCATCACTTAACAGATTTTTTATTTAATTTAAAGTATATTTATTAAGAGATTAAGAAAAACAAAATTGAATGCTTCTTAAAATAAATTACAAATAGTTATCATTCTTTCTCTTTTAGTGAAATTTTAATTATTATATCTTTTTCAGATCTCATTAATGCAGAGATTTCAATGCTATTAATAACTTATTATGTTATGTATGAGAAGTGTATTTCTGATTCCGATTCTGATTCTGATCTATAAGAAATTTTAAATATCGGCGGGCAGTTCCGGGCAGAATGAAAAATTTGAGTAAATAAAGTAAATTCGGCGTACATTTCCGAGCAGGTGTATTTTTCAATTCTTACAAAATTTTATTTAAAATAACGTAATTTAACAGAATTAGACTAATATAAGAATTTAAATAGAATTTCACAGAATATTGCAAAAACTACGTCTTCGGCGCCGTTTATCTGAAAATGTTATAAGGAAAATTAAAAATTCCTTGTCTTTGTAACAAAGGGTGAGTTTGGTAATTTTTCAGGAAAGGGTGTATATTAGGGGTTACCATCTGTTCAACGAAAATTACTTCAACGAAATTTATTTCAACGAAAATCACTTTAACGAAAATATTTTAATGATGAAATAGTCCCTGAAAAGTTTGAAAGACCAAAAAAGCATACAGGGAGACTTTTTTGATAGGGATGAGTAATGGAGGGGTCCTTTCTATGAAAAATGACCAAAATATTCTACCCTGTGATGAAAAAAAAGAAGACCCCCACGATTTTGGCAAAATACTTAAACTTAAATGGCACAGTTTTTGGATTATCACACTCTATACCAACCTGTGATTTTGATGTTCTTATCAGTACCCTATACCTCCTAACTTTGAAGTCTTAACCCACCTTTACTTGGTGCTCTAGAAAGGTTTTTTTGATCACGCAAACTTTTTAGGGACTATCATTCATTAAGAACATTTTCGTTGAAGTGATTTTCGTTGAAATAATATTCGTTAAAATCATTTTAGTTCAAGTAATTTTCGTTGAACAGATAACCTTCGGTATATTAGCTATACCCACATTGCACATCCTTATTAAACTGACTTCTATTTTTAGTTTGAATTAAATGATAGAATATATCAGAATAAAGAATAATAGCTTAATATATGTACTGATAGTTTAATTATTTTTCAATTAATAATAATTCAAAATAGGTATGCATTTCATGAAAGCAGTGATTAAAATGCATAATAATGAATGCAACAACTTTTAATCGAATTTTCGGACAAAATGGAGTAACTGTTCCATCTGCCCGGAACCATTTTTTTAAATTCTGCAGGCAAAATAGGGTTTTTCCGGGCATTGCCCGTATCCGAAATACTCTATGTATGAGTCATAACAAATGATATAATACTCCAGTAAAATATCAAACATTTCTTTATTGTGCTGTTTAGAGAATAAAATTTTTTAATAATCCGAAACACGAATCAATATATTGTTATACAGTATTATATGTTAAGCATAATTGGTAGAAATATGCTTTTAAAACTTCACTGCAGTGTACAATTGCGAACTGTTTAACTGTACTTTATATTAGAAAGGTCTATTGTCAATTGATAATTTATTGATCTATAATTATTCTTTTCAATCTTTATTTAGAGATAAAAATTTTATTCAAATTAATAATTAAAAATAAACTTGAAAAACCTAATTAGAAAACTACTTTTATTAATGTTTATAAGATCATAGTTTAAGAATATCGTTTTTGATAAAACTATTTTATAAATAAACTTTTGTATTAAAATATTAAGTTAAAACAATATCTAATTTGTAAATTGTTGTAAAGTTAAATCACAGGATAAAGCTTATTCCTACTAATTATGGTTATAAGCAGTGAGCGGGAAAAAAATTGATTAAAACCTTGTATTCTTAGATCGTTCTGTCTGTAATAATGAAAATCTGTGCGCGAATGCTATCTAATGAAATAGAATTTGATGTGCAGTTAACACATTTATTAGAATTCTTAATTTATGATAAAATGAATCAAATTTCATCTCTTATTAGAGAAATAATGTTTTTATAATCTAATAGTTTAAAGAAAGATTGTCTTGCTTATTATCAATATTATTTTGTTTTAGTTTAATAACATTTAATTGAAATATGCCTAAAATTAAAAACACATCGATTAGATTAAAAGATTTAGTGAAAGTAATTAAACATTTAGAGACAAATGATATGCTTTTAATCGATAGTTTGGCATTAATTCAGTCGGTTTACAGTGATTTGAGACAATCAGAAGAAACTCCGTATAAAATGGCTTTTGAAAAACTCAATAATATATTTGAGAATACTAGGTTTTAAACAAATTAAACAAATTCTAGACATTATTAATGGCAAAGAAATATCTGAAATGGTTGTTAACTTAAACAGTGATGAGATAACAAATTTAAATACGCGCCCATCACTTCATGTGATGTGGAGAGGACTTTCTTTAACGATAAAGAATAAACAAATTCTGAGTGATAGGAGAGAGAACTTTACTGAAGAGAATCTGCGATATTATCTTAACATAAGATGCATTCAAATCCGCGTAATGTTTAAAATAATCTATTTCACGAATGCACGCGCGCACAACAATAAGTAAAGACAATTTTTGAAGATTGATTCCTAGACAATATACTTGGGACATGATCATAATATTATTCACTGACTATCAATAAATTCACCTATTAAATGAAAATCAATTTAAAAATTTGTTTAGAAATTTCAAAGAAAAAATAATTTTTGATAGTCAATCTATATATTGAATTTCTTCAATTATCTGCGGATCAGCTTGAAATATCCGTTCTCAACTTATGAAGCAAAGAATCACCAATAGAAAAAAATAAATTTAATAAAGGGGAATATATTTTATAGCTTAAAAATTTTTGAAACTGTATAATTTCTAAAAATATTATTGATTGTTTTAACATATTAACTATTCTTCCTTGGTGAAAAAATAATTCCACCATATAAATAAAATATTTTAAGTATATGATCA
>JAQFXN010002388.1:0-12810 GCA_034693365.1 Liacarus xylariae
ATTATTAATTCAGGGGAAATAACACCATATTATGCAAAGTTTTATAAATTTTATTTTATTAAAAACGTTATTACTTAGCAATATATGACATTGAATGCAAAGGTTGCAGACCTATTGCAAAAAATATTTTCCAAAACTGTATATTAAAGTTAAATCTATCTGAAAATATTTTAATCGAATATACAATACGTTATTATTACGTGATAGTAAATACAATTCTGATCATTTGATCGCCAAATTCATCAAAAAGAATATAACTCTATATATAATGTATATATAATTTATAAATAAACAAAAGCAAGGATAACATATTTCTATAGATATATAAAAACATTGATAAACGATTCCTTTTTTAAGAAAAAAATATTAAATATTGATTCAAAAGCACTGATCAAACAATTTGAGGTAATTTTACGAAAAGACTAATTTTAAAAGCCGTTAAATAAATTAAATTAGAAAATCGATTTAATTATTTCTTATCAAAACTGTAAGACTTTTGGCTTAAACTCTTAAAACTTTTCTGGTTCTTAGACTTTAAAATCAGAGATAAATAAATTAAATTAGTTGTGAAGACTTGTGAAGACAAAAATCTTTGGGCTAATTATAACGTAGTGTTCGGTAGTGTTAATATTGGTGTAATAGATGTTGGCATCGCTTTGTGTGCGTTTAGAGTCGCTGTCAGGAAATTGTCTGTTTGTTTGCTCTGTTGTTCCAATTGTAAGTTGTTATAAGTCTTCGTAGGCTATGCTCTAACTTAACATACTTTGAATATATATATATATGTTTTCTATTGATTTATTGTTATTTCACTATATTTTACGTCTTGTTCGCTAAGTATTATCTAAGTCTGAGCCAAAGCGTGATCTCAACCGAACTTCTTTATCTCAATACATGCAAAGCTTATTTTCCTTTACTCCCACTTTACCACAGAATGGTCTTCCACGGCTTCTGTGGCTCACTGGGGGTTCTTTCGTTTCCTGGGTTACAAACATTGGTTATAAACCATTCGAAACTTCGCGCATAACTGGAATGCAATACCACTGCAAGCAATTGGAGTCTGTGTTACACTATCTCTAAACATACTTTTACAACACAACAGAACCCAATGTTGAAATGTCACCGCTCTTTCTTCACGTCTTAACTGTTAACCACTTTATCAATAGTAGAGTTCTATCAGAATATCTTTTATACCGTATATAATCTCAAACTCGTTTCTCAAATAAAGCCCACAAATAATAATTTCAAATTAATTAAACAGAATTTTGGAATTTCTTATCAATTTTGCTATAAATTTGTTATTTCTTTAAACATCAGTCAAATAAAGCCAAGAATTTGTTCAAATTATTTATTGAATATATACTAAAATATAAAATTAACTTTAAATCAAATCCATGTTAATTATTGATTAAAATGAATAAAATTTTTATTTTAACGTAAAGTATAATTGAGTAAAGAAATGCATAAATTATTCTTATTTTACTTTAATTTCAAAAAATGTAATTCAAGTCAATGAAAGATATTTTGAATATATTTATTCTGAACTAAACATTCAATAGACTAACGAATGTCAAACAAATTGCAGGAAAACATGTTCTTTATTTCTATTTCTATTTAAATTTTAATTTAAAACTTGTAATTAAAATGTTTTGGAATAATAATTCAACTTTAAATAGTTTATTGCACTTTCTATAGACCAATGTGTATAATAGAAGTCCAATATATTTAGAAACTTAATTGAATGGATTCTATTGTGTCTAAAAAACAGTGGAGTAATGAATGAACATTAGAATGGCTTTCATTCAGTTTCTCTACCCTTATATAGAATAATGATTTCAAGAGTTGGCGAACAAAATATATCCAACTTTAGCACAAAAAAATCACATTTTATTCTAAGAACGGCTAATGAGAGCTTACAAGTTAGAAATGTTTTCAAATAAACACAAACTCTGATAAATAAAAAATATACTTTTTATTTAGTTTTGTCAGACAATAGTAATACCAATACTATATATGACCACCTGTTCTGTGGATAAACTAATTTAACAAACAGTTTCGCTATTATAAACATTTTGATTCAACATTTTATAAATAAATTCTTATTTTTAATCAAACGATTGATTCGTTTATAGATATGTTGGCTTCGATTAAATGTAGTCAATAAAAGCATAAAACTTAATTAATATTATTTGAATTAAACTAAGAATTTGTTTAAATATTTTATGTTTTCCCAATTTATTCTATAATAGAGTTAAACTTATTCTATTATATTTATTGCCCAAAGTTTTGGTATAAAGCATAAAAATCAGAATTTAAGAATATATCTAAAATTTAATCTTGCAAATAAGAAAATTGCATGATGCTTTGTATTCTATTAGAAATTTTGAGATTAAATCATATAAAGACAAAATCTTATTTATCTTCTCTTTTGTAAAAAAAAAATTGTAAATATATTTTCTTTTGTTTCTATAGCCCTCCCCCCCCCCCTAATCGAAGAAAAAGAAACAGCACTTAAGCAATAAAACAATATTTTCAATTGGATATTAGATTTATGGTCCCTAAGATTTATGAACTTAATTATCAATGCTTATTAGCAATAATTTAGAAAATGTCACTATTTATGGCAAAGAGAACATTAGCAAGCAAATCGACGACAGAAAAATGTTTAAAATTTATTTTTAGTCTATGGAAAAATTAAGAGAGCAATTAATATTTCACTTCCTTGATAAATAATGACTAATAAATATCACTAATAATTATTGACACTCAATGCTATTAATAACTCAAGACTAGGAACAATTTTTACAAAGAATAGTGTACAAATAGTTATAGATAAAATTCTAACTAGTTTGGTTTATGATTGGCCCTCAACTTTAGACATATGTATCTGTCATCCATCAAATCAGAATCAACCTGTACTAGTCATAAGCATTAACTAATGACGTCGATTCTGATTTGATGGATGACAGTTACATATATGAGATAATCACTTACGATACACTTATATCTATACATTTGATTCCGTTTTAGTAAGTGATTATCTCGTATGAAAATAAATAAAATATTTCACTTCACTTCTCTTTTTCATAAAATTTATAAATTATTTTAAAAATATCTGAAACTTTTGGAAATAATTTATAAGAAATTTCTTTACTATTAGAAACAATTCTTGACTTGTAATTTAATTTAAACTATAAAGTGATATTAAATTCTTCAACATAATTTTTTAAAAATTGAGATTTGTTTTAAAATGATTGCACTTTAGATAAACGAAATATTATATTATTCTCTATTTTCTAAAGATTAGAAATATAATACAAAGTATATCTTTACTTATTTAAACTAAATTAATGATAAATATTTAAAATTGATTTTGAAAAAGGTTAATTGATTGATAGGTGGAATCCCTCTTCTTAAATATACCATGTGAAAAATTCGCTCTTCTATCATTTATATAAGTTAGTGTATATGCGATTTTAGACACCTTAAAAAACAGTATTACATAGTTCTACACCAGGACAGATGTTGTATACAGATGCTTTTTATATTTGATTAAGGAGTGACCGATAGACAAAATATCAATTTTAATTCAAGTGAATCATTCATAGAAAGTCATTGTATCAAAGTTTTTATTTTGAATTATTTGATATTAATGTTAATCTTTCGGTAAAAAATAATCAAATATAAAACTCAAAACTAATAAGTGAGAATAAAACATTTGTCCCTCCATTTAAAATCTGGACGGGTGTACATATGTAAGAATAATTTCATCTAAAAATAATCCAAATTATTTTACATATTATTGAATAAATTATTTCTTACATTCATTGAATTAATTATCGTAATTTATACAGTTATTTCATTTTCTAAAATTGTTTGTCGAAATTTAAATTTAATAAATATTTATCTTCAATAAGAAAACTATTTTATTCTCGGATTATATGCCCAGCAGTTCTAAAAAAGAATAGAATTTAAAATATTTGCTAACAAATCACAAACCACTTTTATAATTACACCAGGGACGCTTAAGCTCTTTACAGATATAAATTGTATCTTGACGAGACTCTGGAGTGGCTGGAGAAAGTACAACCAACAAGCTAATATTTTATAATTGAAATCTTTATAAATTATACCTGTTGAGATTTATAAGTCTTTATAGTTAAACTCATCCTGGAAAGTCAAGGTACAAGTTAAGAACAACAAAAGGAAATATTGCCTAGTATTGTCTATTTATGCATTAGTGTACAGAGATGGTCACAAGATTTGAGACCACTGGTAAACTTCAAAACACAGTGAAGGTCCAGGGGGTCTAGAGATACAAAATGGTGACTGAAAATCTAAAAACTTATCTTAATCTTATAAAAGGCTTGAAATCATGTAATTTAACAATAAACAAAAACTTAAAGCTAAGCTTATCAAAAATAAGTCATATGTTGAGTTGAATTTGATTAGTAGTGAAATTCTATTAGGATCTGAATGAAATATGGATTTGAGTTTAGTTTTTAGACAAATAAAACTAGATTTTTTTATGGAAACAGTAATAAACTTTTTGAACAATCAAGAATTTTTGAGTTATTTAAGCCTCTCTCTAGCAATCTCTGGTTAAGTTAGTATGCTTAATTGTCTTTCATCGTTAGAAATGAAGTCACAGTTCAAGTATTTCAGTGATTGCCTCTGTTGTGGAGGGGGAGGGCAGTCAAAACAAAATACATATGAAAGTACTATGAAAAGTACTGGGTTTTAGAAAAACCTTCAAGTTCTATCAAATTCAGCCAACTATTATACTGTATTTTAAGTTTGTAAGGATTATGGTTGAAAGGATGGACTTGTCCTCAAAACTTTCTCATTTGAAAAACACTCAAAAGAAAGGATAAAGAAGTTTTAATTAGTGAGTTCTCTGAAATGGATGAGTTCTGGCCATTCCTGACATTCAGGAATTTATACAAACATTACTAATGCATACAATGAGCAAATTTTTAAAAATATATGAATATTACTTAAAATTCCCTCAAATTAAATCATAAAAACAGAACAAAATTTCAAAATTATTTGTAAATTGGATTAAATTTTCATTTGTTTCGTCGACTTTAATAAATGTTTCATTTGTTTAAGTATTGGCAACAAAAGTGCTTCTCTTTGATTAAACACATAAATCAAATAACACTTTAAAATACAAACATTATATAATTTTTTTGAATCAATTTATTGAAATTTTTTTTAATCTTATTATTTTTTTATATTAATTTATAAAACATTTATTTTTAAGTTCAATATTTGAGTTTACTTTAAAGATTCCTTCATTTTTTCCGTATATAAGGAATAAATTTCATCTAATTTTCATTCAGATCAGCGTATATATGATTATTAGAATATGAAATGAATCGCAGATTTGAATATTAAATTATTTGTATAGAAATTTTTAACTAAAGGCCATTTTCCTAAACCAAACATCTTGTGAATTGACTTTTTGAGAAACATAACCTGATTTTTGACTTTTTCGTTGTAACTTCTAATATAAAGTGATGTTAGAATTATTCGTCACCATTCTGGCCTAATATTCATTGCCTACAATCCCTTTGGGTTATTTGAAATCCTAGCATTTTATTTTATAAAAGTAGCTCTCAATGAACAGCTTATTTGATGCATACAAACTATGATTGCTTTTGCTAATAAGAGTACATCTTTAGATGGAATTACATCTGATTCCATATCAATGTTCAACATTCGCATCAAATTCTATATATTGACTGAATTTTTTGAACAGGGAAGATTGCGTCGATCTGAATATACTGACAAATACATCAAATTAAAGATGGAAAGCGGAATTTTTTGTCCAATATTAATTCTTGACCCCTGTTCATAGGAAAGGTTGTTTTAAATGACTTAATAACAAATCTGTGTTATTGAATTGTACAATCTGAGCTAGTATAAACAATTTATTTTATAAAACTAAGAACTCAATCAAAATAGAACACTAATTCAATAAATCAAAACTCTAACCAATGTTATCATTATAAATGTCAGGGGTAGCCAAGGGGGTATAGCCTAAATACCCCTCTGAGTTTGAGATTTTGCAAAACAAGTCCACTGACTTTTTGCTCAGCAGGCAAAAACTCCCACAGGCAAAAAAAAATTTTACCTTATTCCCCCCTTGCAATTTTTATATTTTGCTTTCATACCCTCTGACTTTTTGGAAAATTTTTCTTAAAATACCTCCTCTATACCCCCTCTGACTCATCCGACCTTCCGACCTTGACTACCTTTGATTAATGCATAGACTAGCAATAACTCTTCTAAATAATTGATTGTTATAAAGCCATTTAAAACCACCTTTGCTATGATTAAAGGTCAAAAATTAATATTGGACCAAAAATTTCACTATTCATCTTTAATTTGATATAAAATTTGTAAAAGTATTTCCGCAGATAAAAAAAGTACTAGTACGATAAAACCTTCCCTCTTCAAAAAATTACTCTATACAATATATAAAATAAATCTAACTTTATATCAAATAATCGCATGATTTTTCCGCAAAAAAATCTACAATAAAACAAACAATGAGTTCTATAGTTCAAGTAATTGAACACTAAAACTAAATTAATACTATCTATGTCTCAGTTTTCACAGTTTCAATAGGAAACTTTAGGAGCTTAGGAATAATTCGATTAACTATGTAAAATATCAAATGGCATCCATTAAAAAATTAATATCATAAATCTTAGGAAGGGTTAATGGATCAGAGCTGCAGCACTTCAGTGATAGATAAAACTGCGGATGTGATAGTCTTAATCGATGATTTAAACCAAACTATGAGTGAATCTAACCCGGTTTTAATTTATGAAATTTTTGCATTTATTTAATTATCATTGCCCTCTTCTTCGAGCCTGGTATGATTATGGAATTTCTCTACAATATTTTTTATTTGTATTAATAGCATATTATTATATTGTTATTAATTTAATTTAATTACTAGTTATTTTAAATTAATTTCTTATTGTTAGATTATTAACATTTATTCTGATGAAACCGCAATTGAATTTATTCATTACAGTAATTCATTAGATTGGAGACCACTTTTTAGAGATTTAATGTAATCTCGTTTTCTTTTAATGCATTTTATTTATTAATTTTCTGTTAAATCATTTATTAAAAACTATTCCAATTCTCTAAATATAAATAAGATTTGAATCAATTGTTATATTAAGTCTGAATCTATGTTTTAGACTTGATGAAAGTCAAGGTTTACCCCAAGGCTAATATGTATGAAGTAGTTTCAAATTTGAGTGACTAATAATCAAATCAAACATTCATTTATTTCACATTCGAGTCAAACATTGAATTTCATTTAGAAAGCATTCGATAAAAGCATAATAATTACTAACATTTGTTTAAACGAATTTCAATGTTATGAACTTATGATATCACATCAAACATCTTAAAGTCCAACAAAAAATTTTTTTTTTGAAAGGACTAGAATTTAAATGATTATAATTAAGATTTTCTGTAAGCACACGCACCCCTACAAGTTTTTGCCCTCAAATAATCTGAACATCCAATGATAGAACAGCTTTAAAGTGATCCACATTCACATAGTCTATCATAGTTTATATTTGGTTTTGAGATGTTCTGACTGTAAATAAACAGTTCGTTATTTATGTTTTCTGTTGTGTCGAATATTTTCGTTGATTAAACAACAAATAAACTAATAATACCTTTTAATATAAGATTTATGCTTACAATATGTGTCCATTAGTAAATCATAAATGGCTACGAATTGTTTAAGATTAATAGCACAAATATGCAGTTAACGCAGAGCACAACCGGTAATGATGTAAATTAAATACAATTAATGTATTTTAATTTGCAAGAGGATTATTAACCTGTCTGAATTTATTAACGTTTTTCTCATTGAAATTCTGTATTTTTATTTTTATTGAACATTTATAATCATTACTATTAACAATAAAATGTTTAATAAAAATATAGTATTTCAATGAAAAAAACTTTGATGAATTCAGACAAGTTGCAGTCCTCTTGCAAATTAAAAATACCTTAATTATATCTGATATTGAATATGGAATTAACAAAATTTTCTGCTTATTGTCTTAAATATATAACAGTATATCTGAATGTTCACTATCTGTCAACAGTACGTAATAGGCTTGAATAGCTGGGGGAATGTGATTACGTTTGACGCTATCTATATTAGCTTATTTGATTGTACTTTCTTAATTAAATGAGCATGAACAAGTAATTGTAGAAACTGCAAGGAATTAATTCTAGCAAAAAATTGTTCTATTATAAGAATAACTAAAGGGAATAAACTGTAAATTATAATTACAAAAAATTAGGACAGAGTAATTTTCTGATCTATGTGATAAGTTTTGGATTTTGAAAAATGTCACCATAATTATGATTCGACCAATCTTAATTATGCATGTTCTTGAATTTTATTAATTAATATAGAATTTTGAAATGCTCTAAATCATATACAGTATTATCAAACATAAGGATTGTCAACAAGTAGGGTAACGTTAATTGTGAACAATCTACTGAAACAGACGATAATTGTGATAGATAGCCAAATGCAAGTGGCACTCGCGAGTGACAAGCTTTTCCTTAAAACCAATTAAATGCAGTTATAATGAAGTGCAGCCAATCAAGTGGGAAACTTACTTTATAAACTATAGTAATTTGAAGCTTTTGAAAAGATTCATCTTTTTTCAAAAATAGTAATTTGGAAATCCAGCATCACATATTTATTTCTCTGCGAAATAAATAAAATAATTTTTAATTAGTTTTATACTAGAAATTAGTTATTTTTTTAATCAATTTGAATTATCGATAACAACCGGTTTATTAGAAAATTATATTTCAGAAATTGATACAAAAACTGAAAATTATGGGTTAGATTATGGGTTGAAATGAGAAGAAAACTTTTTCACAGCGAGTGTTCAAATGACAACAATTCTGATTAATATAAATGTTATTCAATCGTTTTTAATATAACAAGTGTTTGTTTTTATAGATAAATGAGTTTTTATTGAAAAATTTTATGCATCTGTTGTTTCTTTATTTTGAGGCAAAAAAAAACTGTTAACCGACTCTCAACTGATCACAACTTATTTGTATTAACTTTGAAGAATCGATTTGTGTTTTACTGACGTAATAATTTCGTTAATACTTTAGTTTAAGGATTGAGTTTGAGTTTCAAAAAACTGTTGGCAAAACTGTTCACTAAATTCTGACATTTCTTATATAAATATATGTTTTTATGAAATAAGTTTATGAATTACATTAAAAATGTTAAGAATAGAGTCTATTCTATAGGATTGGATATTTTTCTTGTCGTATGAAATAAAATGAAGTCAACATTTTAACCCAGAATTCATGCATATATTGCATATATTTTCACCCAAAAGACACTTTGGTTAACATGAAATACTGTTTGAGTGTTAAAGAAATAATCAAATAAAAACCATATGCTCTTCAATGTTGACTTTTGCTGATAAAGAACTAAATTCAGACAACTGTTTAAGTTTCAGATATTAGTCAATTTGTAAGCATTGGACAAAAAGTTGATTTCACTGAAGATTGGTTTATAAGATATTCTATATTTCTTTTAATTTCGATCCCTTTCTACTCCTTTCAAATCAATTCGCTTAAGGAAGAGTTGTTTTTCTTTTAGAAAAGATGCATATTATTGAAGATACTGCCAATATATTGTTATTGTTATAATTATAACCCTGAGAAAACTACACCTGATATGATAATTTCAGAAGATTAACAAACAAACTAAAATTCAATAGCTAGTGCCAATTCTTTGACTTTTCCAACATTGCCAATCTGATCAAATTGGTCATCGAATAAAATAATTGCACTTTAATATCGATTTATTTATTTATCTCTATTGTTATTCACATAGATACTTTATTAATTTGTCAATAATTTGAAACAATTTATATTTGCTAATCCTCTTTATTTATAGCCAGATTATTTTGTTATCACGTCCTATCAGATATAGTCTAATTTAATGTTTAAGTTTATTAATAATAAAAAATAAAGTGGATTTTATCTAGTTTTTCATTATGTATGCGATAAACTATCTCCTCCTTCATGGGTTGGATTGAGCGAAGTAAGTTAGTAGTCTATTTTAAGTAGAAATAGTGTTTTTATGTTCTCTTAATCAATAATTTTAATTTAGAATTACTTTTCATTTGACCCAAAATAATTAAACTGATATAAAATCGCTGACAAACCCCAATATAATTGTTTTTTTATTTGAGTATATTATGATTGGATCAAATTAAGACTCTAATTACAATATATTTATTTGACCTTGACTAATATATGCATTAAATATTTATGAATGAAATTAATAAAAACAAGAATGGACCATTAACTTTCCGTTAATTTCTCCGCTTTCTTGGCAAAATCTTAAGTGGTTCGTAGACCCCATCCCACTGGAATATCTTAAGATTTTCATCCTGTAGTAGTATCAGAAGATTATCCTATAGGATTATCATAGGTTCCCTGCAATTGTTTATACTCCCATTGTAGGTTCCCATCCCATTGGATTACCATAAGGATTATTATATGTTCCAATTGCATTGGAAGCTCCCATCCCATAACATTGTCATAGGGTAGATAGGGAAGGGCCGTGGTAAGGTGGGGGGATGGAAACGAATTTCTATTCTCCTTTTTCTTCGAAAGCGGAGATAAATTTTAAAATTTTTCTCTTCAATATTGGTATGCGAAAAATTAGTATTTTATGGAAAGGTTTTTCAAAATTAAATTCAATGTATATGTTTTCATCAACTCCAATACAATTTTCATAAATCTCTCCTAGATGTTTGTTATACAGGTATGTATTATACGCATAATATACAGTATATTCACTGATTTAACATGAAATCATTTTACAATGAAAAAATTTAATTTAGACTCAAGATAAGGTCTCATTTAATGATAAGATCTACAAATAGTGGAAAAATAGCTAAAATTTGTTTAAAATTATTCTAAAGATATTTTAACTGAATAATTAAGTCATTAATAATTCAAATGCCCTAGAATAAATATAGATTTTATATAAAATGTCAAATTGATTCGCAAAATATTATATTATTTCTTTTCTTTATCCAGTATACACTTATATTATCTAAAATTAATGTCAAATTTATATTAAATTTATGGAAATTTTAAATATCGACATCAAGACCTTGTAATGTTGTAAAAAATTTAACGTTATATTTGAAAAATTAGAATTTTAATTACAATAATGTTTTTAATAAATTATATGTCCAATCAGGAATTTGCAACAAACTTCGATATCTAGCGATGCTTAATCTAAAGTTTAATAACCTTTCCGATGTTTTTTAGATTTCACAAAATTTGACCAAACATATTGGTCAAAAACCCCCGAATATTCTAAATAAATTCTATTAAATTTTGGCATATTCTGTAAAAACTTTCACAATTTTACCCCTAACTACAGTGTACTTACGAATATAGCTTTAGGAGTTATACAATTATGAGTTAGGGAAAGTATAGACTAGGAAAAATTCTGACTATTTTTACCTGTGTCAAGTTAAGAAACAAGAAATTTCATAAAATCCATATTTAACGCATGCATTACTTTTTAAATGTTAAGTAGTGTTTATGTAAAGTATTTGAGTCTAAATTACTCTCAAAGTATTGGAAATTCTCAAAAAAAGTTCAATATAAGTAGTGTTTCCGGAAAGTTTTTCACCAATGTTTAAGTAAACGAGCTATTAAAGAGAAATTTTGGCAAAATACCCCTTTATACCCTAGGTCAAGTCTGGCGGTGACTCACTATAGGCTATTAGTGAAATTGATTAATAAATATAATCTATTAATAAATTGAATGCATAATATCATTGCCTAATAAAATGATTCAAATTCAACAAACCAACAAAGCCAACAAAATTTATAATTAGACATTTGGTTTTTATTATAAGAACTTTTGTCAAATAAAATGAATTTCGATTTAGTTTTATAAAAAAAATCAAATATATTTTGATTAATATAATGTTTATAATTAATTAATTGGATTAATTAAATAATAATATATAAATCAATTTTTCTTTTATTAGCTGCGAATTCAAAATTCTTGTAAAGCATTTCAATAATTATTAGCCCCTATTTATTCAATTCTACAATTTTTCCAATTAATTAATATATAATATTTGCTTATATGTATAATATTAGTCCAATCAAACAATGATTATTCTTTGTTTTACTAATATTTTAAAAAACATGAGTTTATTTTCTTTATAATATATTATATTGCCAAAGTCTAAAAAATAATGAATTTATATATATAGACCTAGGATGGTTAAAATTATTTGGGGTTTAAAATAATATTATTATAATTTATGGGATTAAGAAATTAAAATAGTTTAGAATTTTTTTGATTGTTTATTACCGAAATACTAAATTCTGTCTTTATTCATTCATTCATTTTCGTGACCCCTTATCCTTTCGGGTCGGGGTTAAAGGCGTAGTTCTCGAATGCTATTGCGTCAAGTGCTCGAAGCACTTTGTCCCCTCCTTCTACGACAAGTGACGAGCTCATTGATAGCAGTGAAGGGAGAACAACTGATAGCGATATTTGGTTAAAAAAGTCTAAATAAAATAAACCGACTTGCTGGGCTCGAACCAGCGACCCTTCGCAGAGTAAGGCGAGAACCATACCAACTGAGCTACTCCGCTCTCTATTCTGTCTTTATCGAAATATATTTGTTAAATATCCCTTTTATGGTTATCTGAATAAATAAAATATGTGAATACAAT
>JAQFXN010002389.1:0-12807 GCA_034693365.1 Liacarus xylariae
ATTTGCAATTATCATGCTAAATTTCAACAATTTGCAATTATCATGCTAAATTTCAACAATTTGCAATTATCATGCTAAATTTCAACAATTTGCAATTATCATGCTATATTTCAACAATTTGCAATTATCATGCTAAATTTCAACAATTTTCACACAGAGGACACGTAATTTACACATTTGAGGCAAAACACATGCTTTTGTTTATACTGAAGGGTAGACTAAAGTAAACAGATATTGCTTTGACTGACATTTGTATGGATTAGACATTGTTTTGAATCCAATTATGAATGAAATTAAAGACAATATTATGACAAACGATAATACGATAAGTTGTGGTAATTATGTGATAATCCGAAGAACTCACGACAGGGACTCGTGTCGTCTCATTAAAGCAGAGATCGATAAGTAAACGAAAACTATTTAACCGTTTCTTTGAGTAAACATTAATTTAATTGTCTTTAAGACCAATATATTTGGGAAAACAGAGGATTAACTTAAACGGCATTTTCGGACAAAGATTTGGCTCTACTTTTGAAATAAACAAAAAACGAGACTTGAATTTAGTAAATGTTCGCCAATTAATGACTGAATCATTAGATTTGCCCCAATTGTCGGACCAATTGGACGATAAGAAAGACAATCGATTTGTTTTAGACGACGGAAAGTCACAGAAACTGTCGAAGGATGACATCGAAGGCCTTAAGAGTGAACTCACGAGTAATGAAATTATAGAAAATTTGGTTAAAAACAGTTCCACTTTTGATAAGAAGACATCGTTTGCACAGCAGAAGTATCTGAAGAAAAAGCAGAGAAAATATTCAAATTTAATAACTATTCTGAGACCTAATGTTCGTCTTTTGACTGAAATGTATTTCAGTCGCGGACCACAAAAAATTGAGTAATTGTTTGATTGAATTGACTTTAATGTGATATTTAACCCAATTTTCTCTTAAAGTTATCTCCGAATCGATTCTCTCTCACAAATGCTTTCCTTATGTAATGTAATGTCCGGAAGAAAATATATAGTATTGGACACCAATTTAGGTATTTTGACCGCTGCTGTCATCGAACGAATAGGAGTTGAAGGAGCTGTGGTTCAGGTATATACCGATGCGGGTCCGGTCAGCACATATAGACAAGCCGTCGATGCCCTCAATCTTCCAAATGAAACGATTAATAATATATTATTCGGACTTCAAGTCAATGAAGCGTTTCGTTTATTACATAACGACAGTAACGGTTCGGACGAGAGTTTGGACCCAAAGTGTGGCCAATCGTCAGAACAAACAATCGATGAGAAGACAGAAATCAATTCAGAAAATGAAAAATCAATTCGAAAAGCGATTCGACGTAAAGAAGCGCTAAAAGCACTGGAAATCTTGGGTCAAAAAAATATGGACGGATTGTTATATCTGACCAAAACGTTTGAACCAAAGAATATTCTGCTTTTAATGCTCGAGTTTTTATCTGATTCGCGACCATTTGCTATATTCAGTCCATACCTCCAACCCCTATCCCATTGTTATTTTGCACTCAGAAAAAAAGCAGTCTTTTTACGTCTGACTGAGACGTGGCTCAGGAAATATCAAGTTTTGCCCGAAAGAACGAGACCTGAGATGACTATGAGTGCCAACAGTGGCTATTTGTTGACAGGAATTAAAGTCAACTTTGAATCTGTTGACACTGTTTGACCGCATTCTAGCGTTTAGTCAAATCTCTGTTGTTTTCATTAAATAAAATATAAAAAGTTTACTGAATTTTAAGTTTTTAATGAATTATCAATTATTTATAAAAGTATCAACACTTCAATAGAGTAACCGTATTATTGAAATTAAAGCTAAGTTACATCAGACACAAAACCTTAACTATTAATCGCTAACAATTGAGAAGCTTTGGAATCAACAGTCGGGCAAAGTATCTCTCGTAAATCGTGATGTTCTGCACAGACGTGTGCATATATACAGTCTGAAAGAAAAGCAACAGCCCGTCGGCCACGTAGAAGATCGGTAAGATAGCAAACAAAATATTACAAATAAAATGCGGATTAGGGTTGAAAGACAGGGGAAATTAAATTATTTTACAAATATAATACTAATATGGCGTAGAATTTAATGCTAATTATTACTATCTAGATGAAATCTTATTACGTCAAATATTTTTAAAGACCTAAAGATTATTTACGTCAGATATTTTACATAGATTAGATTAGATTACATAAAGATAGGTAAAAATTTGCCTGGTAATTTAGTTTAGTCTTAAATTTAAGATAAGCTAGTTGAAATGTTTAAATAAACTTCTAAAAAATGTAGTGCTTTTTTTTATTACCATGCGATTTACTAAAAATTGAAACTTTTATCCTGTGCGATTGATTGAAAATAGTATTATAATAATTCCCGAAATTGACATCCACCCTCTTCCCTGACCTCTAGTGAACAGTGCTATCGCCGAAATGTAAAGCTATCGATTAAAGATGCAGGGTCAAATTCAGATCAGCATTCAGGTCCGATCCGACTTCTTAATGGCCAAACCGGTTCAAATTGATCCATTCCGGCAGGTGTTGGACCTCTACTGTCGACAAGAACTGTAAATGTTTTTACAATACATTGACGTAATATCTGTAGATTTATCTGAAATCCCCTAAACATGTGTGCATTGAATGTGAAAATAAGTGGGACTTTGACTACCGTTTGGCTATTGTTTGACATAAAGTTATATTCAATTTAATTACATTTTATTTAAATTTTATATAAATTCTGTGTTTGAAGTAATGGAAGAAACCATTGGTCTTAAGACGAGTAGTGGACAGAGAATGGGCTGTGAGTGGGCTTTCGGTAACCAAATGACTCTATTTGTGAGAGGAGTGGAGGGGAAGAGCAATGCGGCCACTGTTGGACACAATGTCTGCCAATTAGTGGACTATAAGTGCATTAAAGCCCATCTCTATATGAATGCCATTTCTCGCTCTCTATTGAGTGAATCCATGTCTGTCTTCAAGTCATTGCAGAGAATGTCAACGAAATGCGAATCCCTTTCCAGAACTGAATTGATTAAAGGCAGTCGAAGGTATCGGTCGGTCATTCACTCGTGTTTTTTCAATTTGATTAACAGTTCGGACAACTCGTCCCAAACCGAGACGACTGTGTCGTTGAGTAATATGTTTTGTCAAATGGAAATCATTTGGAATTTGTGTGAAATCCTATTCATTGATATTCAGAGCACAGGATTCCTATTAAACCAACTGTTGGTTTGGATTAAATGGCATTTCACTCAAACCAATCAAATGGCGAACGCAGTTATGAACGCAGAGATGCCATCGATTGACCCAAACTATTGGAATGTCATTATGTCTTACCTCTTGAGAGGGGAAACAGAAAACGCAAGACTTGTATTGGAATTGCACTCAAATGCAAACGACAGACAAGAGTTCATTGTTTTACGCGATTTGATTGAGAAAATGCCAATCATTTCCAACAATTATTTATTGCATGAGTTCTATCTTCGGTGGCAGTCTTGGAGAGAGGACTGCGAACAGACTCTCATCGATGGTCTCTTCGATGTCAACTCCAAACTCAAACTCATTGCGCGACTTCTTGTTGGAGATATCGATGCCTTCAAATCGGTTCTGCATTTGTTTGAGTCGTGGTATCACTTAATGGTATCTCTGCTCCTCTTCACCGACCCCTGCATTAAAGAAAACAATTTGAGTGAATTGTGTCTCAAATGCATTGACTTGTATTCATCCAAAGCTCAAAACCAGAGTTCAAACACGGCTTTAGACTCTGTTATCATCGCTGCGTTCAGTTATGACTTGATTCAAGTGATTCAAGAGAGCGCCAACTGTTTTGACGACAACTGGTGGTTCGCCACTCACTTCCTCGACCTCTTGTATAACGCGAATCAATTAGATTCACATCAAATAGAGTTTCCGACAAAGTTTCGCGACTTCTTTGTCGTCGAATACGCCAACTCTTTAATGACATTCGACAGTCTTTGGTCGTTTGGAATCGACTATTTGTGCCACTGTTTAGACAATGGCTTGCATTACATTGAACTCAGTTTACAGAGAATTCCAATAACCGATGACTCGAGCGCTCAAAAAGTGATTTATTTTGCGAATAAATTGGGTTTGAATTACATAACAAAATCTGTTTGTAAAGTACTGTCCCGTAAATGGCTTTCCAAACAAAGACTCGGATCGGCTTTGTTTTGGGCGATTAGAAGTGAAGACTCAACGCTCACTAACCATATCTCAGACCTATTTCTCATTGAATACGACAAAAGCGGAGAATTTCCAGACGAAGACGTATTGAGTAATTGCGGACGACTTATGTTAATCAGTGATCGCTTGACCTTTTTGGCCAAATATTACGAATTCCATCAATTGATGAAAGCTTCACAACTCGAAAGTGCGGCTCAACTCCTGGTCTCACTTCTGGTTTCAAATATTGCGCCGAAGTTTTTCATAATTCGCTTATTAATGGATTCGTTACCACTTCTGGAAACACAAAATATTGTCTTCAATTCCGAACAGACGTCACAACTGTTGGCAGCGCTCGAGGATATGCTTAGTTTTGGACACAATTCTAAAGATATTAACGTTCAATATCTTAAGGACAGAGAAGATATAATACGTTTAGCGATTGCCAGAAATTTGGCCCGAAATTACATTTTTATGAATTAAATTTGATTTGAATTTTATGTCATTATTATATCGTTTTATAAATTGAATCCATTTTCTAATAAATTTAATCGCATTTGTATTGTAAACAATCTCTCATATCCTTTAAGAAAAACTTCAATATTTCATAAAACCCTGAATTTTAATTATGCATCAAAAATGCGAAAATTGATGATTGCCACTGGCACTGTGCCAGGCTAGTGATGAACAAAGGGTCAAAAAAATCCTTTGACCCTTAACCCCGAGGGTTGAGACTTTCTTTGACCTTAATCTTAACCCTCGGTCATAGGGTTAACCCTTCATTTTTTATAATTACAAGTGATGTATTATACCCTCCTCTGACTAGGCCGACCTTGGCTACCCCTGTATTATATAGCATTGATTAAAACTTAATTAATATGTAATTTTGCTATTAATTGAATTTAATTTTTTATTATAAGTTCAAAATGTTATAATTTATGTATTTTATTGCAAACAATATTTTTCTATTACGTTATATGGGTTTCAATGCGATCGGACTTTGATCCTACACTTTAAAAGTTCTCTTTAACTCATGTATGTATGCAATGCTTTAAATGTGAATCAATAGTACATGTGTTTCTATGGTTAAGATCACGTATTGATAACGCAAAACGTAGAAAGAATTTTGTCAAACCCTTACAGCATTCATCATAATTCTGCTAAATTCTGTTAAATTATATCATTTTTAACTAAATTCTGCAAAAATTTGAATACTGCGAACTACCCTCTCTTGTATCAACCTTAGCCCAAAATTGGTATGGTATCTGTCATCACGAGATTTCCGAATTCTCATCATAACATACAGTGGAGATCATTTCAAAAGAGACGGACAAATGCTTGATTCTTACTAATTAGCTTTGAGTTTTTATATTAGACTAATCTTTAACCGAAAGTTTAACATTAATATCGAATAATTAAAAATAAAAAATTTCTTTGATGTCTTTCTATCAATGACTATATGTTTAATCAAATTAATATTTTGTCTATCGGTCACAGCTATGAGTCAAATATAAAAACTCAAAGCCAATGAGTAAGAATAAAGCATTTGTCTGTCTCTTTTTTAATGATCTCCACTGTAACTTATTAAGCTAGTGATTAAACTGCGGAACAGGGATGTGGAAGGTCCAAAACGCTAGGGGGAGGGGGTATATTTTTCGGTGAGAGCCTGGGCTATACCCCCTTAGCTCTGCTTATCCATTTTTATCAAGTACTGTTAATTATTAAGCTTTTGTAACTGTGACCTCCGATTTCCATTTATTTAGTAAAAGTTTTCGGTCTCACCCAATATCACCACTTATTTTTAAAATTTTATCAGACCATCGCATATCACTAATTATAACTTATGATTCGTTAAGAAATACAAACACTTTTCAGATATCTGTTTCCGATAATAACATTGAATGTCATTTTGAACTCTACTCATCTATTATTCTGTGATGAAAGAGGAGAGGACTATAAATACCTACAGTATTATAACTGTGCTTATTTGAAGTTTTTATTAGCCGTAAAGTAATATTCTCGCCCCTATAGGCCCTGGGTATATGTGCTACTGTAAATTAATACTAGCCAGGGCTTATAGGGGCGAAACTATTACTTTAGGGCTAATAAACCCTGAAATAAGCACAATAGGCATTAGTGAATGAATTGTATTCATTGAATGCCATAGGAATACATAGTTTAACAGTTATGTCGAAGTGTTTGAATGAAGCGCTCGTTCCCAACACTCCCTATCTGTGCCTCTCTTCCACTCTACAGAGTCTACTCTCCAATCGATATAAATATTTCATTTGAATCGCAATTCTATACAAAAGTTGTTTTCATTTATCGCATCATTTGATTCAAACATAAATAGTATTGTCTTTCGATTGGATTTATATTCAAAATTGGTTTTGCGGCCAAAACAGTGTTTTCTCACACCTTATCTATAGTTGTGTTGTATTTGTGTCTGGGATTGTGTCCATCCATGGCCTGGAGATCGCACGGGAGGACTAACGCAGAGATGATTCAAAACCTTAAAAGTATTGACAATTAGTTTGAATACAGTTTTGTGTAAGCATTCAATGCATTCAATAGCTATTTATTTGTCTCAGAGAACGGCATAATCAAAGACACCCGAGTGGAGAGGGCTATGACAGGTGTGGATCGGGCCAACTACTGCCCCCACAACCCATACATGGATCAACCACAGGGCATCGGCTATGCCGTCACTATCAGTGCCCCTCATATGGTATTAATTGTTTAAATGTTTGATAAACTAATAATCATTTGTGACATTGATTTGCAATTGAATTAATCCATTCCTTCCCTCCAAAGCACGCGCACGCACTACAGCTACTTAAGGATCACTTGTTCGAAGGTATGTCTCAAACAATCATTTCATTCAAATCATATATCAATAAAAGGTAAACACAGTATTGTATAATGAATTACCTGTTACTGTGGCTAATAGGGAGAGGGATATACTTCACTTAAATTGGGAGTTGTCTCACAGTTTAGAGTTATTAATCTTCGGGTATTTGTAGTATAAATTCCATTAATATATTTTAACTGAATTTAGGAGCGAAAGCATTGGACGTGGGCTCGGGTTCTGGTTATTTGACTGCTTGTATGGCTTTAATGGTAATGAATATAAAACTCTAAATATTCTAAATGTTATGATAATTATTAATTGCTTTAAAGGTGGGTCCGAGAGGTATGGCTGTAGGCATTGATCACATCCCAGAGTTGGTTAATCTGTCGATTGAAAACATTAGGAGAGATCAGCCAAACCTCATTGAGTCAAATCGAGTCAAAATGTTTGGTCAGAAATATTGTTTTCCAAACTATTTATTTCAATAAAATCTAATTTTTTTTATTATTCAACAGTCGGCGACGGCAGACAAGGATATGCAGCCGAAGCTCCTTATGATGCCATACATGTGGGCAAGTGATGACTCATTCCATTTATATATACTTAATACTAAATATCTAAATCGAATCAATTGAGCACAGGTGCCGCCGCCCCTACTCTTCCACAGGCCGTACGTTAATTTATCTCGACTTTAAAATGAATGCTAACTCTTATAATGTTTGGATCAGTTGGTCGAACAGTTGAAACCCGGCGGACGACTAATTGTGCCGGTGGGGAGAGAGGGGTACAATCAAATGTTGGAACAGATCGACAAACTCCAAGACGGCTCAATCAAACGCGAGTCGCTAATGGGTGTGGTTTATGTGCCCCTAACGGACAAAAATTCTCAGTGGCCGGGGAGGTGAACACACTTTCACTTATTTGATGTTTTCTACTTTTCACTCATTTCTATGTTTTATTTAACGAATAGTTTTTAAACAAAATAAATTGTTTTATTCTTATTTCAAAATTATTGAGTTCTTGTCGTCAAAATCATTGATTTCAGGACTGATTTGTAAACTGAAAACAATAATAGAGATCTCTATTGTCTATTAGAGAATGTTTTTGCTTATAATTATTGAAACAACAAATTAATGAAGACTTCAATCACTCGAACGGATTCTAATTGTGAGCTCAAAATATTATATTTATTAAGAAATTACCGCTTTGTCTGACATAATATCGACGCAATTCTGCTTAAGATTCTGATAAGGGGTCAAATTATATCTGTAGTTAGTATTGCAGCAGATTTTATACTCATTTTTTCACAAACTGTAAATTTAATTTCAATTTAAGTACAATTACTGTAATATTAATATTGATTTCCTGCCAATAGAGGAGATGTAATGAGAGCCCAATGTTATTATTAATGTCTAATATTTTGCTTTTACTCCGAATCAAAATAAAGATTGCAATTTTCTTCTTTTATAAAATGTAAATTTAATTTGCCAACTACTGCCAGGTTGCATTTTGGAAAATTTAAATACTTAAATTCCTAATTTTTTTTGCCTCCACTCGGATGACATGAGCAGCAACCGGAACAAAGTATAGCAATTCGTATGCATTACAGAATTAGAGCTTTAGAATGTGCGCTGATAACATTTTATATCCCAATTCAATTATCAAATCATATATTAAAAAGTACTAAATTTTCGACAAATAGATAAATATTTTTTATCATTATTTATGTTTGAATATACTGTACTGTATGTTCAGTACTTTTTGTTAGAGATGTAATCATAGCTTTATTAATAGGAGTTATACTGCTCTGTGCGTTCAGTTCTATAGAACAAATTCCTGCGCGAAATACGAATTGAAATACCCTTTTCTGGTTTCTAGACATGAGTTATCCTCAATTTTATCAAAGAATCAATTATAAGAGTAAAGGGGCTTAAAATAGTAGAGACTGGAGTCTCTGCAATTTTTGTGAGATAACATGACGATAAGTTCAAGTTAATTTTAAGTCATTTTAAAAAAGTAAATAAAAGGGTGATTTTTAAAAAACAAGTCAATTTAACCAAGTTTATGTAATGAATTAAATTCTTTCATAATGTAAGTTATATTCAAAACAGTGGTATACAAGCTCGGTTGAAACAAAGGGCGTATAGGAAGGTGGTATTTTAGAAAAATTTTACCCAAATCGCAAGTGGGTAATATTAAGCATAATATAAAAAATGCACATGAGAAAATATTATTAAGAAATTTTAAAAAATAGCCTAAAGTTTAAAAAGTCAGGGTGTATTTTGACTATACCCCTTAGCTACCTCTGAACTAAAAAACGCATTAAACCAGCGTTACAGATTATACTAGGTTATATTTAGTATAGTTCGGTTCCGGGCAGACAGACAAATTTGAGTAAATAAAGTAAATTCGGCCGGCATTTCCGGGTGTATTCTGCAATCGTCAAATTCTTACAGAATTTAATTTAAAATGACGTAATTTAACAGAATTTTGAATAATTCTGCAAGAAATTAACAGAATTTGACAGAATTCAGGCAAAATATGATGTATTCTGTAAGAATTTAACAAAATATGACTACATATAGAAAGAATGTGACAAAATTCTGTTATTTAAGAATTTAAATAGAATTTCACAGAATATTACAAAAACTAAGCCTTAGGAGCCGTTTACTTAAAATTGCTACAAGGAACATTAAAAATTTCTAATATTTTCTTCATCACAGATGGTTATACTGTAGTTTGGTAATTTTTCGGGGACAGAGGGTATATTGGCTATACTCAGATTGCACATCCCTATTAAGCTGTTTTATATTTTCAGTTTGAATTAAATGATAGCTTAATATATGTGTTTAATTATTATTTTTTGAAGTAATAATAACTGTTCACAATAGGTATGCATTTCATAATAAAAGCACTGATTAAAATGCGTAATAATTGCATTATCTAAACCACTTTTAATCGAGTTTCTGTTCCTGTAACATCTGCTCGGAACCATTTTTGAAATTCGGCGGGCAAAATCGAGGTTTTCCGGGCATTGCCAGAATCCGAACTACTCTAGTTATATTTGAGCAAATTTTGAAAACTGTAAGATGAATTGAAAGAACTATTTAAGAAATTCCGTTTTACTAAATTCTTATTTGAATCCCTGCCAAACCCTAATAACACACCATTTGCCGCTATAAAGCCGTTCACTAGTAGTAATAGTATATCATTTTTTGATTTGTTTAACATTGTTTTACAGTTTAGATTCCTCGTAAGTTCCTGATAGGGAGTACAGTGATGAGTATCCTTACACATTTGGTATGCATCACATGACAACAACTACTCGTATCATACGTACACTTATTTAGTGCACAAGACTTACAAGCAGTAAAGCACAAGGATTTGTGCACTAAATAAATGTACGTTTGATATGGGCTGTTCTGGATGTCGTAATGTATGTAATGCATACCAAATGTGTATTATAAGCAAAGACAAAAAAAGGTAGAATTTAGAATCATGTTCGGTAACGATCAAGAACTTAAGTATTTTTTAAGTACTGTATATAGAATAATTTTAATAATTTTAGTATTACAAATTAAATAAGAAATTTTATTTGAAAATTACAAAATAATAATAATAAAAGTTTATCATTTAATTATAAAAAGTTATTAAAGTAAACAGATGGATATTTTTCCAGATTTCGTTCGGTTAAACTGAATTATATTTTGAGAAAGATCTCTCCACATTCACTGTAGTCATTGGGCAATAGATTGTTTTTAACTGACAATATTTTTTGTAAAACTAATCAAATTTTTATTATTATTTTATAAATTTATCATATGGATAGGGCAAATTACTTCTTAACCCATAATATTCTACTGCAAATGATTTGATGTGACTTCGGTTCTGTGATTTGGCATATAATTGAAACCGAGGCTGAAAAACAGATTAAATAAACAGATTTAAGTAATTATTTTTTCAAATTAATCTCAATATTAATAAATAATTGAAAGCATAAAAATTAAGGTCTTAATTGTTCACAATATGTCAGATAAAAAAGGTTGAAGATAATTTTTGAGCAAAATTAGTAAATTTTTTCCCAAAAGTACTTTGAATTAAATCTTTTTATAAATTCAATTCCAGATTTTAAAAACGAAAACATTGAATCAAATTATAAATGATTTCAAAAATGATGGGAAAAGGATTGAAGACAAATGTGTTAATAATATATATATTTAACTGTTTTACTCTTCCATCTATTCTATGCATTATATGATTCTATTATTTAATCCCTTTTATTGAGTTTTAATTATTTATTTTATAAGATTTTATGCCAAAAGCAAATCTGAGAATATTTCTCATGAATTTAATGATAATATGTTTAATAAGTGATACAATTTGTATATAAAACAAAATTAAACTTTTATCTAAATTAACACTTAATTATTAGATATCAATTAAACTTTCGCATCAGAAATATAAACATTCTCTATCTTTAATTTAATGTTTTAATTGTTTAAAAATTGAAATGTTTATAAATCTGTTCGCATATTTGTATATTTGAAAACATTATTTTAAATAAAATAAAAACACAATATTTACTCATTTGATTTGTTTGAAACAACCTTGTACTGTAAATCCGATACAAGGATGCGCAACTGGACAAATTTCAGGGAGGGGCTATTGGTTTTTGGCGAAGCCAGGAGTGGGTATTCCGAGCTGCGATGTCATAAATTTTGGACAGGGTGGGTTCAGGGTAGGGTATTTCGTCTTGCAGAATTTAATTAAAATATGACGTAATTTAACAGAATTTCGACTAATTTTGATAGAATTTAACAGAATTTGATAGAATTTGGCCAGATTATGATGAACTCTATAAGAATTTAACAGAAATTGATAAACTTCTATTATTTTTCTAAGAATTTAAGCAGAATTTTACAGAATATTCCGAGAATGACGCCTTCGGCGCCGTTTTCTCAAATTTTCTATTGGGGGAAGGGTTGTGGCAAATTTTAAATTTGAAAAAATTTTGTGACAATATTGGTTAAGGAGTCATATATAGTGTTTCTATAAACAGTGTTTATAGAAAAAACTGATTTAGAAATATTATTAATTAATACATTGTACTATTAGCAGTGCTGTCAAAGTGCCCCCTATTTGCCCCAAAACATGCCTGCGATACTATTGTTTAAAATATGGCAACTTCTATACAATTTAATAGAAGTTTACTAATCTTAAAAATTATTACTAAAATAACACTTTTTTAATCACCAAATTTTACTAACGATCAGAGGTAACTTTAACGAACTTAACAGTAATTTGAATAGTCTATTCAGTGGGTCCGCGCCCGTTTGACCTAGTAGATGTATTTTTAGGAATGAACAATGAACAAAAATCCGGAAGGGGATATAGGATACTGATAAGAACCAAAAAATTACAAGGGGTATAGATGAGGTATTTTTTAATCATCAAATTCTTGCAGAATTCACAGAATTTTTACAAATTCTTTAATTTTTCTAACAATGCAAGTTTTTTGGGTGTTGGTGAAAAGTTGCAAATTTTATTTTCCTAATCGATAGAGTGACCAGTTATTACTCTAAGTGTAAAATTTCAGGATTTCCAAACAACCCCCTGGTATTTTATCGAGGGTCAAATTTTGATTAATTTTTAGAATTTTGTCATTTTGACATGGATTTAATAAAGGGGACTTATAGTTAAGGGGACTTTTGGAATTTTCGAGTTTGATCAATCTCATTTTATAGAGGTTATAAAATGA
>JAQFXN010002390.1:0-12806 GCA_034693365.1 Liacarus xylariae
ACATTATTGATTAACAATAGATGGACAAGTGAAGACAGGAAGGATATGGTGTCTCTTTTAAAATGATCTCCACTGTATGCACCCTATTCTGCTCTCTTATATGCTATCATATAGTCGTGGAGATTCGAAAATGGACTACTTGTGAAGCCTTTCTATACAATCCATATGTAGTCCAATATTAATATTCAATTTATTTAGACTTAAACTTATATAAAATTATTGCACTTTCATTTAAATTGAAAATGAAGATAAAAGATTCAAAAATTATTAAACGATTCAAGATTATTATTTAGGTTTAAGTAAAAAAATGAATATTAATATTGGACTACATATGTATAGTATAGAAAGGCTTCAGAAGTAGTCCATTTTCGAATGTCCACAACTTTATATGAAATTTCGACACAAAACAACCAATTTAAGCAAATAAGACATTTATCCTGACTAACTGGCAAACTTTGAAACTAATGGTAATATTTTAAAAGGGGGTAAAATTGATTTTTGAAAATCCGAGTTTAGACTATATTTTGGCTTAACTCGAAATTTCAACAATTTACTGTATATCTCGAAAACCATAAGAGGTAAAAATATGGTTCCTATTGTCAAATTATGCCATCTTACACCCTCTATTTAATAAGATTGCTAAAACTCTCCATTTCCTTAATCCGAAACGTCCTTTCAAAGGGGATAATTAGATAATAATAGAATACCTTGTTTTCCGCCCTATAGTGCGCACCCAAAATATTTCAACATTTATGATTTTACTCAGATAATGCGCACTGAAAATATAAAATATTTTATGATCTTATGATATTCAGAGAAATGATACTAATTTCTTAAAATGGTTGTTATAATAGCATACGGGAAGGGATAGATGATCATTGAAATGATGCTTGAATGATTAGTGGTTAGGAGTTGGGAAGGGATATTTTCAAATCTTTTCTCTAAAATTTTCAAACTACTCTCCCCTGATTTTTTGAACCAAAGAAAATTATTATCCTTAATCCCACTATATTTCTGACATTTTGTTATTGTATATTCCATTTAGAAATTTCACAAAATATCCTCTCTAGAAAATCTGAGTAGGCCTCTGGATCTCTGGGTTATGTAGTCTGGATAATGTTTCTATTGTCTGTCTAAATTCACCTCTTACATTCGCCTTTGCATAAAATTATGAGATGTGAAAATTGTATTACAATCTAATGAATTTTAGGGTTAACTTTAAGATTTTAATTACTAATTTTTTGATATATTTATTAATAAAAAAATTTTCAGAATTAATTCATATATAGCACACTTCAAATATTTTATCAAAAATCACTTTTTTCTTTAGATAATGCGCGCATTATACGCAGGAAACAGGGTAATCAAAAATACATTTTATATTTTCACGTTTCATAACCATAAAATAGTTTGAAAACTGAGCACAAGTGGAAACAAATATACTAAAATGTAAAATGTGTACCTGGTCTTAATCTGCCATTCCTAAAGAGTACAGCTTTTTCGTGATCATGAATTATAATAACACAAAAGTATAGCGAAAACGGAAATGTAGTCAACATAAGCAAAATCATTGAGAATATCATAATTGAGCCAATCAGTGATGAGCCCAGAGATTCCTCATTATTATCCGTTAATCGTTTCATTATTTTTTGATTTCCTATATCTTGCATATCATAGGCTTCTAATAGATTAGATCGCGATAGTGATGGCTGTGTTATTGTGCCATATATTGAAGCCATCGATACTCTTCGATGTTTCTGAAATCAAATGGCTTTTATGAATATTAAATTATACTCTTGTAAGTCTTACAATGGAGGAGTGGACAATCTTCCAAGGCGATATCAAAATTCTGGTTATAGTATATTACCATACATCATTACATAATGTATAGAAAGTGACATTCTCTAGCTGTTAGTGATGCGTTTCCAAGGTTTGACTCGGATCATAAATTTTTAGGTAGAATTTAAATATATGGTTTGGCCTAGTTCAAAGAGAATATTTATGAATATTTTGATATCAATTTTTAATTTTTAAAATTTCCCCTGAATTTTCATTCTCCTAGCAATAAAATTTGTCAAATCACATCGAGTATGGTATCCAAATGACCATATCTATGAGGGGTTCTCAAATATACAGTATATACTGTACAGGTATATAACTTCCTAGGATCATGTTTCTTGAGTAATTTAATTAAATAAAAGTAGAGAAAATTTATTTAACTAGTCAAACCCTGACAACCCACCACTAGCAGCTAGTATTCTAACAAACAATGTAATACATAGTGCTTAAAATTTTGCCATGTGCAGAATTTTGATATCGCGTTGGCCGGTTGTCCAATCAACTTTGTAATGGTCAATCTATTTATTATTACATTTATTTTGTCAAGCTAATTTTAGATTATAGACGGGTTCATTGTGCAAAAAATTCTTGGATGATAAATATCTCAAGTAATATTTGAATGCGGCTATTTTAATTTGCTGAAACCTTCAAATTTTTTATAAAATTTTATGATTTTTACAACTCATTTATATTTTAGAATCTCTTAACAAGATAACTTATAGATTAGTTAATTAGGGAATAACAGCAAAGAAAATAAATGGGCTTTCATTTTAACAATAAATACATTGATTTAAAGAATAACATGTCGGATTTTCGTTTAATCACTCACTCTTTTGTACTCTTGTCAGTACAAATACTCAAGTTCATACAACAGTAGTATTATTTTTAAAAAAAATTCAACTTACCATAAAATATATTTTAAAAATTTAATTAAATCACGAGTTGTTTTTGTTGCGACAATTTTATTATAATAAACTCTAATTTCTCTATATTCATCAGGTGAATTGTGACATTTCAAGTGTGTAACAAATTGTTAATAATGTTTTATTTTCTACAAAAGAATTTTTTCGATTAAAAATACACAATTACTTAAATTAATAAAATGTTTTGTTCCCCTAATAACAAAAAAATAATATTAATATAAATAATAAAATCACTTTTCGTGTAAATGGAAGATATGTTTGTGTTTCATTATTAATATGCTTTTCTCTCTGATATTTGTTTTCTTTTTAAATATCGCCTTTTCACTTTATTCTAATCAATAATTCAAATGAGTGTATACTGTATTGACTCATAACTACAAAAGAGAATTGTGCTTATAGTGAGATAAAAAAAGAAATTCAACTCAAAATATTATGTATTGGAGTATTGAATAAGTTAAGTGCTATTTATTTTCTCATATATTTATATTAATAATGATTAATAATATAAAAAAATATAAGAATAAATATAAATCTTTATTCTGACGCAAATGGATTTGTCGAATAACAAACCGTATAAATGAATAAATTATTAGTTTAAATGCTAACATAAGTTTTTTTAAAATTTATTCTGATGAGTTGAAAATGATAATATTTAAATGATGAATATTGTTAATAAATCTTTTAAATCAAGGAATAATAGTTAAAAACAAGTTCATTAATTCCTTTAGTTACTGAAATGAGATATAATAACTACAAAATATTGCAACCTTATTCAATATTTTCGGTGCCTTGATAAAATTCATAAAATTAAAGACAAATTCCTATAGAGAACAGAAAACGTCGGAATTTCACTTAGAATAACGGTTACCGGAAAAACATCGATTAATTAATATATGGAAAAATATAAAAATTGATTTTAACTATTTGTTATTCAAGAGTTATTGGAGGGGTATGATTTTATTTTCAAGGTTAGGAGGGTACAGGGTTGTATATGCGTTTAGAAGAATCTTTAGGGATTTGGTAGAGGGTAAAAAACATGTTGAATTTTCGAGAGATTGTTTTCAAAGGAGGCCAAAGAGAATTTTTAATTTAAATAAAATTTAATATTTAAGTTTTCTATGTTTTAGTAATTCGATGCTTTAGTTCTCGGTGTTTTCTCCTGATACCCACCTTAACAGACGTTTACGTTGTATTGAAAATCTATAACTTTTATTTGACTTCTGCATTTACTAACTATTGAGTGTCCCTGGGTGGGGATGAAAATTTGCAGTTTTTTCAATTTTAATCCACAAATAGGACCAAAATAATTAATTAAACAAACCCTAGGTTGCGCTAGAAAACATGGGTGACAAATTCTGAAGGTTAAATACTGTAACAGTATATAACTTAACTTGATGATAGTCTTCAAGGATCAATTTACATATACGTTAGAAAGCTTACATAATAAATCCAAGGGTATGTATCACAGGCCTGACCATTACCGTCGGTATCACCGTCGCTCTGGTCACTCACCGCAGAAGATTTATTTATTAACCACAATTTACTCTCTATTGAAAAAGCTTTCCTGCGATATAAACATTGCGGGGGCAATTGATTTATGAAGAATATAAATCCAGTTAAGTTATATAATGTATTAATCCTCAGAAATTTTTACCTATATTTTGAGTGCACCTTAAGATTTTGTCGGATTACTTATTTTGGTCCTAATTGTGGATTAAAATTGAAAAAACCGCATATTTTCATCCCCACCCAGGGACACTCAATAGTAAAAACTAGAGTGACCAACTGTCTTCTTTTCGCCTGGACAATCCTCTATTTTGAATATCTTTCCAGTGTCCAGACAAGAGACTCGCCTTGACAATAGAATGTCCCGGAATGTCTTAAAATATTAAAAAGGTTGGACCACTATTTTGGATATATAAAGGATTTTTTCTCAAAAATATTTAAGCAGACATTTGTAGGGTGAAATTTTTTTGAATTTTATGGACTGCTTGAATGCACACGCAAAATGAAAATAAATGTTGAAAACACTGAATATGTATATATTTTTTTGTTCAGTATGATGAAAGAAAATTTATTAACTATTTTATACAACAGCGCCACCTACGTTTTTTCAATGTCGCCTGCACACGCAGTCACTGAATTTTATTGTTAAAAATACATATATTTTAATAATTTTTTTAAATGAAAGTATTTTTTGCATTGCCTAGTCTGTTTTTTATTGAAAATATTTTGCTTGCTATGAAAATAATTTAATTTAAAATATGGGACTAGTCATTTAGTCATAGCCCAAGCTATTGCCATCTCTTATTTTATGTACACAAATCGTCAATCTTTTGTAAATAAAAGTCCAGGATTTGTCCATGAATTTTCCTGTCATTTTTGCCTTTGTCCAGGATTAATTAAAAATGTGGTGGTCACTCTAGTAAAAACATATAAATGTCATTTCTTTATTGTTTTTTAAATATATTTTTCTTATTTTTATACATCTCTTCTATATTTTTTTGTGTCAATCAAGAGAAACGTTTTTTTAATTGCTAAAAATTATTAAGATTATTGTAAATTACTTTATCCTTCAAAGGCAGTCGTGGCCAAACTTGACAAGATAATATGGAGTTATAGGAGTATTTTGAAAATTGCCCATGTCTAACTTTTGGTAGTGGGACATTTCCTCGAACACCACTTCTTTGAAACCCAGTGGTACGAACAATATTTGTTGGGTGCAAATATTCATGGTGGGTATTCTGCAAAATCTTAAATTCAAGTGACTATACCCCTTATCTGCCCCTGCTTATCCAATTTTATCAAATATTGCTAAATATGTGTTAATTATTAAACTTTTGTAACTGAATATGACATCCGATTTCATTTTATTCATTAAAACTTTTGTTTCAATCGAATTTGACCTCCGATTTCAATTCAATTAGTCTAAGCTTTTGATCGGACCAAAAATGACTGCCGATTTAAATATTTTTATCTGACCGATAACGTACATCACTAAGTATACCCTATATACTGTCATGAGGTATAGTATACCCTTTACCCGATATATTGTCAATTTTATTTCAATATCCAAGTATTTAGCAATAGTTAACTGATTTTCAATACAAGACTGCAATGGATATGAGATATAAATATTTTTAAATATCTGCCCGGAAACGATCGCACTAAACATAACCCAAGGAAGTTTTATAAAATGATTTTTTCACAAAATGAAAAGTAAAATTGAAAACTAGAAATCTGTTCGAGGAATTGTTATTCGACAAAATGAATCACAAACAACAACAAGAGCTTACATATACTCCATTTAATAATTGCAATAGAAAAATATACTAAATAATTGATTTATTCCAAACGGAAAAAATATTTGAATAAATAATATGTATTAAACATATCGTCATAGAAATTATATCGATTACTAATATTTAAATTAGTTGCGACACATTTCTACCAATTTATAGTGTAGTGGTTTAATCGCTTTCTCCAATTAACTCAAATGATCAAGAGACATTTATATAAAATTAGACTCCTGGTTAGTCATTATTCACTCATTAATAATAACTCAAGATTACAGTGTTCATAATAGGCGAGAAAAGCAACAAGTTATTGAGAATGGAATGCTCCATGTAGAGCATGGGAGCAATAAGTAATAGAATTGAGGAACTTTCTTAAAAAACTGAATTGACTAAATTAACAGAATTTAATAAAATTGACGTAGCTTGAATAATTAATTTAATCTGAATTAATTATATCAAATAACTTTATATATTACAAAATAATTTCGAAAATGTAGAGATGAATCAGTTATACTGAAGCTTTGCTTCGACACAAATTAATTAATACACAGAGATGTAGAAAGTTAGGGTTCAGCTCAAACCTCTATTGTGGGATATTATTATAGATTCCTCATTGCCTCTATAACAATTTTTTAGAAAGCATCACCAACGGTGCTATTTTTAGGTGTTCTGTCGAATTCTTGTAATTATCTTTAAAATTCCCCTTTATTTCTGTTAAGAGTCAATATTTGTTTGTTTTTCGATTCTAATAAGCATATGCATGAGCATAGCCAAAAAAACGAAGCATTTCAAAGCATGTTCGGCAACAAAAAACAACTTAAGTGTTTTCAACTAAAGCAATAATTTTTATTAAATGTATCTCTATGAATCAATTTTATTTGAAAATTATAAAATAAATATAGAATAGTTTATTAATCAATTACTTAATATACGATTATGGCATAAATTCTTTGTTTTAAAAATTGCATCACATGTTACTGATTATGTAGTGTAATTTAATGTATTTTCAGTAATTTTTTCTTGATTTCAAATAGTTTTAAATTTATTTTATCATAAATTTTGATAAAACAATAGCTTATTCTAAAACAGCCTAAAGTTCGTTTTAGATTTTATCTGTCAAAAAATTTATTTTGTACACTTGATATGAATGATAAGATTTTTAAATGCAATTAAATAGGTATGGAATGAAACAATCGGTTGATAACCAACAACTTGATATAATCCGACCATTACAGTCATTGACAAGACTGATTAATTGACACGAATAGTATTGATAGTAACGGTCATATACTGTACTTAATTTATAGCTCGTAAAATAAAATAATTATTCAACTTTATTTTTTTGCGAAATACTTTATTTTAAAATATGTACAGGATAATCTTATTAATTCAGATAATTAATTCTCAGATATTTAATTTTGATAAAATAGTTAATTTTTAAAAATTATTTTGTATCTTGTTGGTTTTAATTTTATTTATAAATTGCATTCATTTATTACTGTATTTTTAATTAATATCGGTTTTTATGTAAAACTAATATTGTATGCATTGATTTGCATCTGCGGTACGTCTATAGCACTCAAGTCATTCAGATGTTCCATAGCTTTGACACCAGTTATCGTACATTCATTTATTGATTTAATATTAATGTGTGAAATGATTTTTGGTTTACTCTTGGGTTGAGAACAGAGTAAATTCAATGGACTTATCTCTCGACTTACACGACATGATTGGCCTCTATTTTGTACTAATAATAGACTTGAATTTGAGGGCGAATTGAAGTTATTAAATGTGGGAAGAGTTCGGAAATTGACTAAAAATAAGTTACAATCGAAGGGTGTGTCCAGAAATGTAAGTGCCGTTTGAATGTCCGCACTGTCACCTGTTTGGTCCTCTTTGGTCACTAACACATTGGGTTCGTATAGCAGTGTTGTTAATAAGGAATACATTAGTTGTGATAAATTGGGTATAATTGAGGACTCATTGGCGATACTCTGGTCTATGCTCTCGACTCCAAACCAAAATCGTGAAACAGTGAGCTTCTGGTCGGTCACCGGCTCTCCCAGTCCTCTATTGTCGTCAGTAATCAGTTTGCGTTCGAACATCACCTCTACTCCACCGGTCATAGGAGTGGACACTCCGTGTGAATGAGACGAGAGTACAGTAAACCTAGACTTTTGGTCTTCGATATAGAGGGCAGAAGTCATTGGATAATAGTTGCCTTCAATACCCAACTCATCCACATATCGGCGTTCAATCATTTGATAGCCATTTGAGTCAACATAAAACCGGTTTTGACCACTAGTCGTGTCTTTAGTGTTAATATCGGTTTCAATTCTCAAAACCATTTCCCTATCGTTTAGTTCAGAGAGTTTTGTGACGTCAAACTTCAAATTGAGCTGAAGTGCGCCCCCTATAGGGGCAAATGTGTTGAACACTTTGAAGTGCAGTTCAAGAAAATCGGAATAAATGACTGTCAACTCAGAACTGAGAAGACCAGTGGTTACCCGAATGTGTGGAACCATTTTCGTGATATTCGATAACATATCCAATTGTGACTCTTTGAACAGATACGCACCGCTATGTCTGTCCACAGATTTATAAGCCATAAATTTTAACTGAGTTTGTTGTAGAAAACCGGCTTTTTTATGGAATATATGGGTTAATAATCCGCTGGTCTTATCGAAACGAGCTGTTATGTAAGGGCTTTCTAATTCATAATAAGCTTGGTCAAATTGCTTCAATAGCTGCTCATCAATTTTACCCGAAACAATAGCCCCATGATCAATTACTGGATCATAAGACTGCACGGATACCTTGTTTTGCTGCACAAATGGTTGACTGTCGGGTACAATTTGAAGTGTATATGTTGTCAATGACAGTGGCGGTAGAGTAGCATAGAATTCGAGTTCGAAATTTTTGGTCGAATTCTTGTTGAATTTCGTTATATCGAAATATGGTTTCAATTGTGAGGGTATCTCCAGTTTGGTCTGTCTGTCAAACACTCTGACGCCTGGATTGTTGACCACAATTCTGATCATTTCCACCCGGGGCTGAATGTGTGAATTGAATACAACTAATTTACGTGTTTTGACTGTCGAAACGTTTAACACTATCTTTTGCGTCAATTTATCCCAATCGGTGCGTTGAATGTCTGGCAATAGGTATGTTTGTGTCGGATCCTTTCCCACTACTATTGACTGCTCATTAAGCAATAGGAACTGAGCACAACTGGATATAACAGCTATGGCCTCATTGATGGCATTATGAAGTTTTATGCCATAATCTATCATAACATAAGCCTTGGCTGTGCCGGTGATGGCGTCGTGGTGTTGGAACAGGGCCAGATTACGACGCGCCACAGACAGGGCATTGTATTCGAGTGCAATGCGATCGTTAATCTTGGAATATCCCGGCGCTAATAACCCGGATTGTTGTCGCAGTGTATTTCGGGCTAAAGTATACAGAACTTCAGCGCTACGTAACCAATGCTGCAATTCTCGGGACAATGACTTCCAATAGGGACGAGTCGTATAATAGCCGGTCCAGTAATTATAGGTCCCCTCGACATAAACGTCTCCGTAAGGCATAAAATCGCCGTAAAGTTCTGGATATTCTGTTTGATTCAATTGTTCCAGTCTTTGGTGAACTTCACTGAAATAGTCTTTAAGTGTTCCGAACACTATTTCGGTGTTCCTGTACTCAATCGGGTGAGAGTTGATGTGTTCAATAAGTTTGGTATAATTGCCGTATTGTTGATCCCATTCGACACTTCGGTCGTACCGGAAGTCATCGCCCAATTGTATTAAAACAGTGTTGTGTTTAAACAGTGACCCATGTCTTCCATATTGACCCACAAGTTGTTTAGCTTTTTCCACAATATTCTGATCAGTGATGGGAACGGATTGTGATTCTGATTGTTCTCCGGGTATTCGCCTGAAGTCATACTCCAGACAGATGTCTGTGTTGGGACCGCAGCTGAATTTAAACGAATACAAGTCGAATGGAGTCATGTGACAGAACAGCTCCGGAATAACTGTTGTGATAGTAAAGTGTTTTTAGTAAAGGAATATTTTAAATTATAATTTGATCCGAATTGTGATTTTAATAAATTCGATGGAAATCTTTAAGTTTCTGATGTAATTGAAATAGAAATCACTGCTGTTTTAAATAGGTTTTAAATTTAATAGTGAGATAGTTTAGTAAACATCCAGGAGATATTTAAATACATTAATTAAATAGTAAACAGATTATTTCGATACAGTCTTCCAGATTTTAAAAGTTCCAGCGAAATGCTTGATTTTTACTCATTAGCTTTGTTTTTATATTTGATTAATTTTTTACCGAAAGATTAACATTAATATCAAATAATTTGAATTAAAATTGATATTTTGTCTATCGGTCACTCCTTAATCATATATAAAAACTCAAAGCTAATGAGTGAGAATCAAGCATTTCTCTGGAACTTTTAAAATCTGGAAGACTGTAAATGCAAATGTGATTTTATAAAGTTTTGGACCTTCATTTCTGCTCTATGTTTACAGCCTTATAACTATCCAACTGTAGTTCAAAATTAATGTTGAATTTTATCGTCTAATAAATACTAAATCTTAAATTAATTTATAAACTTTGAATTATTTTTAAAATGAAAATTAAAGCTTCAAAACGATTAGAAAATTCGATGGTTTTTTTAACTTAAGATTAACTCTGGGAATAACCCTATTTGAAAATCATTTTCTCAAATTATAGGATTAAAATGAAGAATAAATTTGTCAAGGACAACTCAAAATATTTAAGTAAATTAGAAAAATCAGAAAATTATTCGATTGTTTGTTAAATTATTTCAATTAAAGTTCAATTGCATTGAAATACTTTTATAGCCATTATGTTCTGTAGTTTTAATATTTAAATATCTATAATTTATCAGGGATATATACCTTATTTTTAAACTTAGATAGCTTACAATTATTAAACTTATGTTCTGTTGCGTCAAAAATCTGTTTCCACACGAATTCCAAGTGTTGTTTTGCGGCCAATTTCTGTTTCCAACCAAAATGTGTTCTCTGAATCCAAGTGTTACCGATTCCTGCCTTTTGTAGAATATATGGAAATGTCATTCCGTGACCGAACGGGTCAATAGACCAGCCGCTAATTGGGTGCTCTTGTACACCAACACTAGTCTTCAAGAACTGATGTCCTTCTATGAGCTGATCAATCATATCGTAATAATGAGCCGCCGCTTCATCTGTCATAACCCAACCCCCGGTCACAATTTCCAACTGTCCACTCTCTATCAGCCTCCTTATCGACTCTTTTATTTCTGGTTTCGATTCTAGTCTTCAAAATTAGTTATTTTAAAATTAAATATTTAACTATTAGAAAGTAGCAATGCTAACTTGTTCCAATGAAGAGATAGGAATGACATTTCTGCCCAAATAAAGCTCATATTTTTGTATTCATTCAATTTTTCCACCATATTATTCAAAATATTTGAGGTCTGATCCGCGTAATACTGTTCAAATGTCTTAAGCCAACCTGGGTCATTGTGCGAGTGGGGCATAATTATTACCTTGATAATAGAAATTTTAAGTTATTAAACAATAAACATATAAACTTTATTTGATTTTTAGAAAATTTAATTAAATGCTATATTAATAAAGCTATGCTAGGTTAAATTTGTTCTGCCATAGTCAATAGCTCAACATCTTCAAAGAAATAGTGCGAGTATATTTTAGAGATTAAATTTGATTCACCACGATTGTTCAGGTGATACCACTTACATGTTAGATATCAGGGCTCAATTAAGTTAAAATTCTTTTTAAACAGAAGAGGATAGTAATGATTAAATTACGATGGTATATTTCTAAAATTGTGCAACTAGAAATAGAGACATGTCCATATTTTATAAACCAATAAATAATCGTGATAAATAACATATTTTTAAACCTTGAACAGTATTGCGAAAACAATAAATATGTTTATCGAATTTAAAATAAGATAGAATTCAATAGGGAATGGGAAAGGGGGTCCAGCGCGGGAATACCACCACCCTGTGATTTTGGCCGGATACCCTCCAGACCTCTCGCGAGATACCTCCTCCCATAGCAATTTTGAGAAAATTCTGTGATATTCTGTAATAATACTAGAATTTTGTCAAATTTCTGCTAAATCTGGTCAAATTCTGTTAGAATCTTACAGAATTGACTATAATTTGTTTAAATTCTGTCAAATTCTGCTAAATTCCTGCAGAATTAGTCGAAATTCTGTTAAATTACGTCATTTTAAATCAAATTCTGCGACAATCTAACGATTGCGAAATGCCCCCTCCCTGGCAAAATTTTTGAAGTCAGGAACTGGGCTCGCCAAAATAAAATACCCCCTGAGATTGATTTCGAATTTTTTCAACCACAACTTAAGCACTAAAACATTTTTCATATATAAAAGCTGTAATATTCAACATAGAATTGTATGCATTAATATTTCATTGAAATTATATAATAATCGGTTTGCCAGCAAAACTAGGCCAATAAATAAACAAATAAATATGATAATGAACAATTCTTTTATTGTACTCAATGGTAGTTCGTTATCGTATTTATAAAAGCTTCTAATATAAAGTCTTGGAAATTCAAAAGTGGCCGCGTGAGCCACCTTTCCATAAAATTCCATAAATTATTCAGTAATAATGTTTTTTTAATAAAAATTAATATTGTTAATCAAAGTTTTAATTACATTGTTTAATATCGTG
>JAQFXN010002391.1:0-12805 GCA_034693365.1 Liacarus xylariae
TTCAAATCTTACAAATTTTGAAACTTTGTATAATACATTGTATTATACAAAAGTCTTGTATTATACAAAATTAGTTCCATTATTTTAATAACTGTTTAGGGATGATTAATAAAAGAGTACAGCCAAAATACCTCAAAGTCTATGAAAAATTGACAAAATACTTCTGTATGAAAATGAAAAACAAATTAACACAGGCAATTTTGAGAAAACAGCTCCAAATTGAAATTCTATCTAAATTGTTAGAAGAATAACATAACTTTTCAAAATTCTTTCTTCAATTTTTTCACATTTTATAAAGTTCCTATAGAATTCCTAGCAATTCGCCAGAATTCTGTCAAATTCTTTTAAATTCTTGCAACATTAGCTGAAATTCTGATAAATTAAGTCATTTTTAATCAATCCCTACAAGAAGCACAATACACCCTAAATCTGTTAAACTCTAATCAGTGCTCTATACCCCCTGACTTTAACATCTTTGGTCATCCCTTTTCAAGATTATCAAGATTATATATTAATTTGGTGTAAATTTTTGACTTATTAGAGGAACTTCGTTCATATCTACAGTTTTCAAAACATTCCCATAGATGGCGTTAGAAAAATATAATGTATGGCAAAAATTCATTTTGTATAATACAAGAAGTATTATACAATTTTTGTATCGTTGCCAACCCTAGTTACCACCACTGCTTATAAATCAATACTCAGTTATATAAATTCTATTGGTAAATTATAATATGATTTCAAATAGATAAATCAGTAAAATAACGCCGCAGTTGCCATTTTGACCTATTATTATATACTCAAAAGAATTATATTAAAAGACGACATTTTTATTTCTCATAAACATACCTTGATTATAATTGTAATAAATTATATTAATCTATGATAAATATTAAACTATATTAACCAGTTCTATTGTGGACAGAGAACAAATATAAATGCAACTGTGATAAAAAACATTTAAAATTACTATTAGTATTTTTTGAAGGCGGAGATATATATATTAATGGTCATTCTTGTTTAGTAATGAAAATGTAAAACATTGATCTAATATTCATTTATTAATAACGGATAGTATATAATTTCTTTATTAATAGCGATAAGTAGATAATCTATAGAGCGGTTTCTGTTTAAGGTTCTAAAGGCTGCTGTATTCAAACGAAATGATATTTTTCAAATTTGATATTGATATATTGATTGCAAAATATTATAAACTCGTTCCCTTACACATTTCCCCACTAAACCATGGAGTGGTTCTTGTCTGAGGTCATTGAGGCTCGTTTGGTCAGACGCAATGATATTGTTAGAATCCATGGATTTCAAAACCTTGTAAATCCATTCCTATCATATTCCCACTACTCAAATATTTGTGCCAGTGTGATTTCATTCAGTTCCACTCTTACCCGAGTGTAAAGGATAACCCATATTTTAATTGCTAAAAAATAAGCTAATTCGAGCTAATATTAATAAGGTACTGATACGAGCCAAAATGTCACAGGGGGGGTATAGAGGAGGTATTTTGAATCACCAAGATCATGCAGAATTGAATTAAAAATAACGTAATTTAACAGAATTTCGGCCAATTCTACAAGAATTTCACAGAATTTAACAGAGTTTAGCCAATATTCTGTTTATTTTCTAAGAATATACAGTATATACTTAAAAAACGGCGCCTTCGGAGCGGTTTTCCTAAATTTTTAGGAGGGGGTCATAATTTTTTTTTATCACAGGGAAAGAGGAGTATTTTGTCATTTTTTGGAGACAGGTGGTATTTTGTCTATTCCCCCATTGTCATCCCTAATTCTGTGATTTTGATGAAATCATATTATTGCCCTTGTAAAATATAAATATGATTTAAATTTTTTTCAAGATAACAAATTGCTGGTTTGCGCAACTTGTGAAATCTTTAATTATCGTAGATGCTTTATTCATATTTTTATGCTTATCAAGCAAGTTATACTGTCCTGTACCATTATACTGTATCAATAAATTTAACGAAATAGAATATAACACATTTGAATTTAAACAATTTTTTTATTTAACAATTACATTTATTTAAATAATTTAATAAATAAAATTAATATTTTGAAATTTAATATTTAATAAATATCTTAATTTTAATATAAAAACTGAATTAATAACTTGAATATAAAATATGCTTTAGCATGAATAATTAAAAATAAATCAATCTGATTTGCAAAATATTTTGACTACTTTATCAAAGTATAATTACCAATTAGAAAATATAAATTATTTGGAAAATATATTAAAATTTATTACTATTTTTAAAATTTCCCTCAAAAACAAAATCTTTCACTGGTTTTCGGTTATAATTTATTCGTTCCTTTCGGTCTCCAATGGGGGGCCGTTTGCCGATCGCAAGCATACACTCGATATTATGGGTGTCTTTCGAAATGCCCAACACTTCATATGCTCTCTCATATTCAATGCCTGCCATCGCGTGTACAACAAAACCACGCGAACTGCCGTCCAATGCCAGTGCCATAGCAGCAGCACCCGTGTCAAAACTGAAAGTGGGCATTACTTGTTCTTTGCCTTTAAATTGGAAATGTTTTTTGGCCACCACCACCACCAGTGCACTGGCAGAATGTGCCCATGCTTGGTTTAGTGGCCACAGTAAGTCCCAATAACTCTTCCAATATTCAGTGTTGCGTTTGGCGTACAGGAATCGCCAGGGCTCTTGGGCGTAGAAGGAGGGCGCCCATCGGGCAGATTCGAACATGGTCATTAGATCTTCATCCGATATCTCATCCCCGGTCATTTCTCGTGGTGAAGTGCGGCTAAGTATTAATGGATGCACAGGGTGAGTTGTAGTTGGGCTTCGTGCCTGTTTATTCAAAAGATAAATAAGTGTTTAAATCTAATGAGCATGTACAAATATAGTTGTTTTAATTAACTTCCAGACAAAATTGTTTAATAATTTTTATATATTCAGATTTTTATTAAAAAATAGTTTATTATTTAAATTGAAATATAAAACTATAGGAAATGGCAGTAAATAATTGTAAAAATTAATTGATTCTCGAGTTCTAATAATTAAATTTCAATAGAACTTTTAAAATATTGTTTTTAAAAATAAATGGTTTAATATTAGTGAAATGAAGCTAGATCTAATTTATAATTTTTTAAGAATATAAAATTAACTGTGATTGAAGGACTATCGACTATATGACCTAGAGTAAGTTATAGGTTAATCTAACTTGATTTATTAGTAAATAGGTAAAACCTTAAAAATATTATAAATGATAAGTGAAGATATAAAAAAATATAAAAATAAATTTACATGGAAATAAATATAATATACTCACATGAATTGCCTTTAAATCATACTGATACAATTTTTCATTACTACAGTATAACCGTTAATATGTGATTCAAACTTATTTATTAAACATTTAGTACTCATTTTTCTTATTTTATTTTGTTTTATTCTATATTTGAAAAATATTTTAAGTAAAGCATAGAATAAAAGAAAATATACTGATTCTTGACTTGATTTTTCTTATTTATATTTGAATTTCTCATACATGCTGCCTTTAGTACATGAATTGGTGCAGAATGCACTAAAGTAACTGTTATGAGTTTAAAATACGTCATACCGCTCATCGCTAGCTCTAACTAAGGAATTTTATTCCTTTTTATTCTTTAATTTTATTAGATATACCCATTTATTGCATTTATTTCTTACGAATACTATGTTTATAGTTCTATAGTTACTTATTACTATTTCTTAACATCAAAATTAATGTACTAAAAATCTTGAAATAATGTACTCCAATTTGCTTATATATTGAGACTATGTTTGCATACAGTCAATTATGTCCATATTTCAAAATTTAAACTAAAAACGTAAAAATTCACATTTGTTTGAACATTAGCTAAAATTTGAATAAAATATATCAAAGAGAAAACCATTATTTATATTTTAACTAATGTTAAAACAAATGTCAAATTTTACGTTTTTAGTTTGAATTTGAAAATATTGACATAATTGACAGCATGCAAACATAAGGTGTGATAAGAGAAACTTGCAGGAAAGCTGACGTAATTTATTAACTGAACTAATAATTTAGTAATTATTTTTGAGTAATATTTTGAAAAAAACTTATAAGAGTACCATTTTAACGTCAGACTAACTTCTAAAACTTGATTACAAAAAAGTAGCCCGATCACATCAAATTGATTTCAGAAAATGCTTTGGCAGATTAGCTTAAAACAGCAATAACAATAATAAAGATTTATGTAAACGGCATGTTGAAATGAATGATTTAAGTTTTCAGATTTGATTAAGATTTAAGATCTACTTTTCAGTTTGGTTATTAAATACGAACGATGTGAGAGCAAATTGGATTAAATTTTAAAATATATAACAAAAAATTGATCTTGAAAATTAAGGAGAAAGCGCATTTCTTGTCATTAAAAGAGGAAACTTATGCTTTAATTGACAATGTATCAATTTTAAAAACGAGTTTTGATAAACTCTAATTGATTAAGATTACCATCACCCCATCGTTATACGTTTAGCATAGGTGTGATTACCGAAGATGCCACCACCACCACCCCACCGTTATACGTTTAGCATAGGTGTGATTACCGCCTACGCCACCACCACCACCCCACCGTTATACGTTTAGCATAGGTGTAATTACCGCCGACGTCACCACCCCCACCCCAATATTATAAATATAGCATAGTTGTGATTACCGCCGACGCCGCCAACACCACCCCACCGGTATACGTTTAGCATAGGTGTGATTCCCGCCGACGCCACCACCACCACCCCACCGTTATAAGTTTAGCATAGGTGTGATTAAAGCCGACGCCAGCACCACCCCACTGTTATACGTTTAGCATAAGTATGATTATCGCCACCGCACCTTATACACTATATAATAATGACTACTTCCGTTGACGCGGTCACCACCTTTCTACCTATTATAAATTATAGTTTATGGTCGGCACTAGACTAAATAAGGATAAATTGAGCTTATGTTACTTGTTCCATTGAATAAAAAATAATCGTATGAAAGTGGCTAAAATGAAGATAGTTATTCTATGGGGGTGGCCAAAGTAAGGATAGATAAATTCTACAGGAGTGACTTAAATAAAGATTTTTTTCTCTTTGAATAAAATATTTATTTCTATTAAAATTTTCAATAACGCGTCCGAACGCGAACGCGAATACAAGTATAACAAATATGATTAGTATAATAATGAATACTCGGTATTTACATAGATCGCGTATGCGGCTAAGATATGGTAATTATAAAGTATAATTAAATAAGTTACGCGAACGCGATAATTCGCGTCTCTATTTTGTAATAAAAATGCTAATAATTAAAAAAAAGTCAATAAAATAATAAAGCAATAAAATAAAATCGATGCGGGATATACAATCCCTTACGATATTTATGTGTGTAAAATAATATAATAGAATTAATCGAAATAGTATTGGGGGCTACTGTTAATTGATACAGTTGCCAGAACCGTTGTTTATGTTTTAACGCGTTGCGTATTTAAATTACGGCTAAGTGTTGTTGAAGTTCTTCCGTTGTCCTACGATCCCGGAGACGTAGTCTATGAATAGACTAGTCGCATCCGCGTTCGCGTTTAGTAGACTGTAAAGCGTGGCTTCCAGGAGCCCGCCCTGAAGCGCGTAGCTATGTCTCTCGGACGCGAATCTGCTGCACGTATGTATGAGGTGGTCGAGGCTCTGCTCACCGCGTCCGTCGCAGGGGCATATGTCGTCGATAGTGATGTGAAACCTCTTCAGGTATTCTTTATAAAACCCGTGACCAGTGATGATTTGAGTGAGTTCGAAAATCGCTTCTGTAGATGCGATGAATTTGTGTGCGCCAGCTAATGTGAGGAACCACTTCCTAGTTCGGCTCCCTTTGGTCGCGTTATGTCGTACGCGAAAGCACTCAAGGAGGTCTAACACTACTGAACGAGAGGGTTCGAGTGTTATGGTTCCGATAGTGCTTGTAACGCGGCTCTACTGTCTGAATATATTGTCGCTTTCGCGTTCATTTGGTTGGCACACCACGACAGCGCCAGACTAAGGGCTAGTAGTTCGGCTTGGAACACCGAGCAGAGGTTGTTTAGTCTGAATTTCTTTATTGTTCGGGTTTGGTGGTGGTACGCGACGAATGCTGCGCCCACTCCCTTTTCTGATTTGCTGCCGTCTGTATAAATGTTCGTAAGCGATGCGAGTGCGTCCGCTTCCAATTGATTTTTAGCCGATTTGAGTACAATTCGGCGCCTAAGCGAAGGGTGAGGTAATTTATGCGGTGAAACGCGTCTTTCCAAAGAGATATCGTTTGGGATCTCTGGAGAGACTACTAGTATCTTCGCAACAACAATGTCGTGTGCTTATCTTTCTTTGAGATAAAAGGTGTAAAACCTGATAACACGATCGACGCGATAGACGATACTGTTTGGAACGCCCTGAAGGCGCGTATGGTGAATGATATCTGGAAAGAGCGAAGGGCGCGTTTGATAGATACAAGGTTGGCTGCCCCGAGCTATATCCGCTGCGTACGTGATCATTGGTTTTACGACCTGTTTATATATAATATTAACATTTTCCGCGTGCACTCCTCATGTTGGGCGGATGAATTTGCTCAGATTCTTAAAGGTCTTCGTAGCCCTGCCTATCGCGTATTTAGCGTGAGCTGTGAAAGACAGTCGTTTGTCTATAATTACTTACAGTACTTTGATTTGGTCAGAGAACGCGATGCTTACGTATGTCTGTCGAGGCCGGTATAAAAGCGATCGCTTAGGTCTATACAGGGCTAAACACTAGTTTGACACTCCGCCCCCAATCCGATATAATGTCGAGCGCCGCGTTTGTCGCGTTCAGTACGCTGAGGCTGGTTGGTCCGCTGACGATTAGCAGTACGTCGTCGGCAAATGCCTGCAGGTGGCGCCCACTTGGAAGTGTTTGTTCCAGGAGTTCGTCGAGTACCTTATTCCAAAACATTGTTCCGCACACCAATCCCTGTATACATCCTTTAGTTGTTGATTTCGTTGATGTCGCCTTCGTCGTACTGATCGGTCAGAAAAATAGCGTAAGTCGGAGTATGTTGGTTGGGCAGCGCTTTTTCCTGAGGCGTTCAAATATAGCAGGCCACCACGCGTTGTCGAACGCGGCTTTTATATCCAACGACACTGTTATCACTTGTCTACGCGCAGACTTCGCGTCCGACGCGATCGTAATCGCCTGGTGGAACGGGTCCACCGTCTACGACAGGGCTCTCAATACGAATTGATTTGCGTTACATTCCTTTCGCGTTCCAGCGTCATATGTAAGTCTTCTCACAATCAGTTTCTTTAATGTCTTTCCAAACACCGGTAGAAGTCCTATCGACCTATACGACGCGAGGTCCGTGTAATCGTCTTTGCCCGCCTTGGGTAGGATCTTCACTATGTCCAGCTTACATATAGACGGGAAGTGAAGGAGGCTAAGGCATCTATTCATGATCGATACGATAACTTCCGGATAGATGGTCGCTACGCGGAGACAGACATCGGATGTCAGGTTGTCATGGCCCGAAGCCCTGTTCGGGTTCAGTATGGTGAGGCAGTCGATCACCTCATCCGACGTAAATGGGACCTCGTCTGTTAAGATGGGTATCGCGTCCATCGATGAACTTAGCACGCGATGAATATGATGCGAGTCTATCGCATCGTCCGGATAAAAGTGTGCCAATAATGTGGCTGCCATGTAATAAGGCGAGATTGTGTGCCCGTTGGTTGCGCATTGTGTGGAGGGCGGACGATAGGCTGGCGCGTCTCTGACCATAAATCCGCTCTGTACTGCTTGTTACAGAACTCCCGGAAGTTATTAGTTGACGCGACACGAATGGATTTCGCGTACGCGGTCATTGCGGCCGCCATATCTCTGATTTCGTTTGAGATGTCTTCGTTACGCGCTTTGCGTTGACTGAGGCGGTGACGAATTTTTATCCAGTTTCTCTTGTGTCGTTCGTGCGCGTCGTTCCATCAAAGGTAGTACGGTTTGGTGTTGTCTCTAAGTCTCATCGACGCGAAGCATGCTTAGCGTATGACTCTTGTTAGCGCCGTCGCGCCAAGGCCAAGCCAAAGGCTTGTTCGTTCATGGCGGAAATCTACATGGCGCTGAGCCCAGCTCTTTCCATTTCCTCACTGATACACCCGTTATCTCGATCCAAGTTGGCGATTTTGTTATTGAAAAGATTAGTTGACGAGCGCGTTTGGTTCGCTATGCGCTCGCACAAATTTAGTTGGAATTCGATCGTGTGGTGGTCAGATGAGACGCAAACTGATGTGTTGACGGACAAGTCGTCAAGACTAATGGCCAGCCTGTCCGACACCTGTCGACGTTAGATGTGAGCCGTACGCTCGCCGTTATCGTGTCGAAGGTGGGGGTGTCGCCGTTGTTGTAAACCATAATCACGTACGAGGCAACCATCGCTGCTAATGCTTCTTCGAGCGTGTCTGATTCCCTGCATTACCAATCTTGGTGTTTCGGGTTCGCGTCTCTTCCAATAATCTTCAAAGTGCCTGGTGTATCAATGAGGACTTTATGTAGCGCGTCCATTGTGTTGTTCGCGTCCACGTTCGGTTCGATGTATACCTACGCGATAATTATGAGTTTTTGACCGACCGTAATCTGCACAATCGCCTGATTAGACGTAGAGTGCTGGGTAAGTCCGTAAGCGCTTATTGCTGACTGTTTGGTTAGAATGCAGGCTTTAACGCGCCCATTTGTCGCGTACTAAAATATGACGAGTCCCATGATCGCGTGCACCTCGGGACCGCGTCCGACGTATGGTTCGCTGACTAGCGCAATGGTGTGATAGTAGGAGAGAACGGGGCGGACGAATTCGTGCTGTGCAGCATGGCTGCGAACCACGTTGACTTGGAGTACGCGGAGAGGCGTAGAAGTCATACTGGACGCGTTCGGTGATTTGCTGATAGACCGCTTTAACGAGGGGGCACTGCCTTAAAGATGTGGCGCTGTGAGCGTCATTCACGCTGCCGTTGGTCTTCACGTGATGGGTGTAGCAGTTGTAGCAAAGCGCCTTAGTCGCGTACTTTTCCGGACATTTATCAAATGAGTGCTCTGTGGACGCGAAATACGAACATGGGTGCACATCGCTCTCACACTTGTTTCGTGTATGGCCAAACTGCAGGCACCGAAACACAGCACGAATGGTGAGAAATCAGCCGCGTGGACGCGCTGATGGTCGATGTTTACGCGACCTAGGGTTAGAATTCGGTCTCGTACGATAGGTGTTACTTCGAACATTGCGTTGAACAGGTAATCCATCTTGTTGCGACGCGCGAAGCAGAATCGAATATCGCTCTCAAAGGCGATCGCGTCATTGATTGTTGTGTTGTTTCGGATGACGAGATCGGGCACATCCTTCTCGACAGTATCCTTACTTATCCCCTTGATTTGTATCATTGGTTTGCGTCTCTTGGCTTGTTCCGCTTTGATTCCATGTACCTCCCGCGTACGCGACAATGTTTCGTCGCGTTGCTTCTCGTTGTCAAATTTGACATGTAGTTTATTGTTTGACACTTATTGTAAGCGCGTTGGCGCGTAGTCCGCTTTGCGGAAACTCACTGATTTCCTCCAGATGTTTATGATTTCGTTACGCGTAGTCTCAACGATGAGAGCCGGACGCAAAACTCTCGGAGATTTCCTTTGTGGTGGTCCTCTGGACGCGATTGTCACGTACGTGATCGCGTTTTGGGATGACAGTATGTCATCTGCAAAGTCTTTCAATTCGTTGCGGACGGGCGCGATGAGATCTGTGGCTGTACTGCTATTGACCACGGTTGACGGAGCCATAACCTCCTTGATATTTGAAGACGCGCGCTTGATCGCACCCGCGATTTCTATCATTTCCGCCTTTTCGGGCATTTGAAGAGTTCTGTGTTTTACAACTGCAGCGTCGATCTTAGACGAGAGGTTTGCGATATGTGCGGCTAGCGTAACGGCGTTGAGTGTAGCCGGTAGCTTATGCCATCGCGTGCGGCGTTTACGCGATTCTTTTTCTCGGTGAACGCGATGAAAAGGGTGTATATTATTAAAATGATGATGAAATTTCGCGTATTTTAATAAATGTAATGAAATATCGCGTATCGTCGCTTAGGGATGCTGAAAAATTATTCTTAATTCTTAAAGTCCAGAAAATAGTTTTGAAAATTGCCACAAATTTCGCGCCGTGGAGCACTTTTTAGAAAACTATGCGACTGTTCAGTTCGAGTGCTGAACAGCGAATTACTTGAATGAAGATACACTAAATAATATTAAATTAAGGATACGTTTGTGGTTAAAAAAAGGATAGACGTTTACTATTAGTTTGGCTAAATTTTTGATACACTAAATAAGGATGAAATAATGCTACGGAAGTGGCTAAAGTAAGGATAGAAGAATCATATGTGAATGACTAAAGTAAGAATAGACTAATAATATCTGAGTTGCTAATGTGGAAATAAACTAATCCATCAGAATTGGCAAAAATGACGATTGACTAAATAAAGACAGATTAACTTATTTAATAGGTTAGAGAGAAGATATACTAATACTCTAGAAATGGCTAAATGGTAAAAATAGACGAATAATATTGAAATGGCTAATGTGAGGATAGACTAATCCTATTAGAATGGCTAAAACGAGGATACACTAAACCTATGTGAGTGGAAGGTAAGGATAGATTAAACTTAATAGAGATACTGAATTTCAGATAAACAAATCAAATGGGAGTTGTTAATGTGAAGACAGACTAATCCTATAGAAATAGTTAAAGCAAGGATAGTCTAATCTTATAGAAGTAGCTAAAGTAAGAATAGACTAAGCCTATTTGAATTGATGGTTAGGATGGACCAATCTTAAGGCAGTAACTAAAGTGAGGATAGACTGATCTCATGAGTGTTGCTAATGTGAAGATAGACTAATCCTATGAAAAAAGTTAAAATAAGGATAGGCTAATCTTATGAAAGTAACTAAAGTAATGATATATTAATAATATGGGAGTGGCTAATGTAAGGATAGACTAATCTTATGAGAGTGGCTTAAACCAGGATAGACTAATCCTATAAGAATAACTAATTTGAGATAGATTGATTGTATTTGTATGGCTAATGTAAGGATAGACTAATCCGGTGAATGTGGCTAAAACAAGACTAGACTATTTATATGAGTGGCTAATTTGAGGATAGACTAATCCTATTAATGTGGCTAATGTTAGGATAGATTTATCATATAAGAATGGCAAAACAAGGATAGTCTAATAATATGGGAATAGCTAAAATGAGGATAGGATATTCTTATTAGAGTGGCTAATTTGAGGATAGACTAATAGTGTTTGTATAGCTTATTTAAGGACTAATCCTACGAGAGTGGCTAAAACAAGGATAAACTAATCCTATTAGTGTGGCTAAAGTAAGGATAGACTAATAAGATGTGAGTGGCTAATTTGAGGATAGACTAATCGTGTTTGTATGGCTTATTTAAGGACTAATCCTACGAGAGTTGCTAAAACGAGGATAGACTTAAACTATTAGTGTGGCTAAAGTAAGGATAGACTAATATTATGGGAGTGCTAAAGTGAGGATAGACTAATCCTATTAATGTGGCTAATGTGACGATAGACTAATCCTATAAGAGTGGCTAAAACGAGGATAGACTAATTCTATTAGTGTGGCTAAAGTAAGGATAGACTAAGCCTATATGAGTGGAAGGTGAGGATATACAGAACTTAATGCAGTTTCTAAAGTGATGATAGACTCATAGTATGGGAGTGGCTAAAGTAAGGGTAGACTAATCATATGGGAGTGTAAGGTGCTGATAGACTAAACCAAAGGAACTAAACTATAGTATAAACATACTTATTCTACAAGAGTGACTAAAGTAAGAATGTACTAAGCATATGTGGGTGTAAGGTGAGGATAAACTAAACCCAAGGGACTAAAATATAGTGAAAATGTATTTATCCTATAGGAATGGCTAAAATGAGGATGTACTAATTGTATAGTTGTTAAAGTGATGATAGTCTAAAACTAAAGGATTGGATAAGTTGATATGAGACAGTCTATATCTGTACCGACATTGAGGATAGAATTCACCAATGGTAGTGGCTAAAGTGAGGATAGAGTTAATAAGATTGACTTATCGTAAGAGATGGGGCTAAATTGAGAATAGATTAATCTAATATTGATATGAAATAGGAAGGGGTTAAAGTGATATTAGACTATATAAGGATTGACGTATTGTAAGGATAGGGTTCAAGTGAAAAGATACTAAACTTATGTGAGTGGCTAAAATTATGATGTACTAATCCTATAGGAGTGGCTAAAGTGAATATGTACTAATTCTATAGGAAATGCTAAAGTTAGGATAGACCAATCCTTTGGGATTGGCAAATGTGAGGATAGATTTATAATATGGGATAGTGCGACAAATAATATTTAGGAATATGGAAGAAGTAACACCTTTACCGATTCTTTTACTGTGATTTTTCTATTTGCCTAATATTGATCATTTTAGTCTTCAAATCTTACAGTGGAATAATTTAACTTTACCTCTAGGGTTGGCAAAATACAAAAAAAATTGAAACTTTGTATAATACATTGTATAATACAAAAGTCTTGTATTATACTAAATTAGTTCAATTATTTTAATAACTACCATCGAATCACTCTTGAGAGACATTCTAATAGTAAAATCAATCTGCGAATGGGTTAACGTTTAGCCATCTGTGCTGAAGAGTATTTGACTCCCACTGCAGGT
>JAQFXN010002392.1:0-12804 GCA_034693365.1 Liacarus xylariae
TTATTCATTATTTATTATATCTCTTAAACTTTAAATTACTTTTATTTATCTTTTGTGCGAAAATATTTTCTTTTTTTTCAATTTAAACGCTTTTCTCTATTATATTAAACTATTATATGATTTACTGATGAAATTTAATTTTTAAATGTTTGCAATTAATTAGAATCTCATATAAAATGTTGCAAATTATCCACAAAAACGCACAAATAATAACTCATTATAATCGCTGTTAAAATAGTATAAAACGGATATTTGCTTTGCTTTAAAAGTTAGATTGAATTTAATGCAAATTATATTTTTCATAAACTAATGAGTTATGCCTTTCATATAAAATGCATGAAAATTCAATTTAGATTTTATTTTTAATATTTGCGATAAATTATTAAATAAATGAGTAAATAATTTTTGCAGACAATTAGATTCTATAGAAGAATATAATAGGAATTTATTTTTAATGCGATATTTAGTGCATAAAAATTGAATACATATTCAGTGAACATAACTTTTATTTAATGATAATTCTGGAAATGTTTGCTTAATTAGAAATTCGGCTCCAATTTTTTTTAGTCACTCTTAAAATATATATATATTCTTTGGGACTAATAATTAACATCTTTTTATATAAAAACAAGTTTTCTTCTTTGATATTTTGAGAGAAGATATATCTTTTTGTCGAACTCTTATCAAAATTTTCATTTTAAAGCTAATATTCATTGACTAGAATTTCAAATTCATTTAAATTGAATTTTAGAAAATAAAAAAAAAATTCTTTTTCACTTTATTTATTTCAAGGTTTCAGATTGTGTCTGAAGAAAATAAATCAGAAATTAGAGCCCGAAAAAAGTTTTAATATAATAAATGTTAAAAAAAACCAAAAATGCTTTGCATTTTTCAAGAAAAATATAATTTATTATTATTGATAATAGATTTTCACAAAAAAAGCTGTTCAGCAAAATCTCCAGTGAATTATTGAAGATTTAAAAGTGCATTCAGTGGTTATTATTATTCAATAGTGTCTATATCTTCCCAACGCATACATTCAGATATACTCCCATATTATGTATCTTTAAGACTATGAATATATAAGTTATATATATTTTGCTCCAAAATTATTATTCCCCTAAAGAGAGAAGTTTAGAGGGATTTAAATGCTAAATGTTTACAAAAAATAGAAGTCAACTCGTACTACAAATCACCACACCATAGGGTGTGAAGCTTTTAAAATAGTATTTTTTTTAACTTATTTAAAGAATATATATATATTTTATTTTATTTTTGCTGCTTTTATTGTGTTTGTGTTTGTCTGTCGTTTAATCAAATTGTATTTTTAAATTGATTTTTCAAAAATATCTGATAAGAAATTAACATTTTCTATGATTACCCATACCTTCAATAATAATTTGTTTAATTAACTTTTAAAGAAAAAAATATATTTTAGTTTTCTTTCGGACAAAAATTGTTTCAATTATTTTATAAAAGATTACAAAACAATGTTCGCCGAAACAAAACTTATGAACTATTTTATAATCTTATTATAAGTTTTTGTGTATTCCGTATATAACAAAAATAAGTTAAATTTTTTATTCACTCCCAAAACCCAGACTTATATATATGTATATGTATTTTAAGAATATATTATTCAAAAAGTAATTCTCCAAACCAAAAATGCAGACAATAGAGCATATTATAGAGAAAATCACTGCAGCAAATAGTGTGCCTTTGAATGTCAAAAAATCTATTATTATTTAACTAATAAAAGATTTTTGTATGAATGTCTGTCTGTTGTTATAAAAATTTGTTAGTAATTTGCAAGTGTTTCCACAGCCAGTGATTTGCACATAAAAATGAGGGGAGAGAGAGAGAGAGAGAGAGAGAGAGAGAGAGAGAGAGAGGAAATGTATAGCCATTTACATCCCTAACAGTACTCGCGTTCAGAGGGTTTATATTGAAATTGTTTCACTCACTCAATATATAAGCAAAATAGTTGGTCCCAAAAGTGGTCATTTTCTTGTCTGGCTTTCAAATTCTTTTTATGATGTATTAGTAGTGTATGAGATATATTGGATGTATAGACGAGAAGAGAGTGGAGAAAAAGAGAATTTCTATTATTTAGCGAATGCTTTCTTGCGTTTAGAGGCGAATACGCTTTTAACTTGTCTTTTATTATTCTCATTCTCTTTATATATTTTACTACTACTCTATCAGTTTGTAAAGCAATTGTATTATTATTAATAATAATAATGAGATTGAAAGTCGAGGGGCTTTGCGCTCATATACTTTGCCTATTTCTTGCAATCAGATGTGTCTGAACTCTGTTTTTCTTAACCATTATATTCAGGACTGGGATTCATATCTTATGATTAAGCAGTTGTTGTGTTTTGTTTTGTTTTGTCTGTTGGATAAAGAAGTCAATAGTGAACTAAAGAACCACTTTTTTCTCCATTTATTTCTTTTTATGTCATATACCGTATACATAGCCGTAAAGGGAAAGGGTTTGAATGGAACTGATTTGTATGCGAATCATACAGTTTTTAAAGTGTTTTTCAACTCTTCTTTTTCTTATTCGTGAATTTTGTTTTAACAAAACTGCACTTCATTTCTCTCTCACTATAATCTGAATTTATTTTAAATTATTTAAAATAAATGCTTTGTTTTGGAATAGTTTTCTTTAGGCTTTTTTTGGATAACAAATGACTGGAATTCACTGAATGACTGATAGTCTGAAGAAATTCCTTACAGTTTTTCAACTGAGTATTGATTTCGTGTTCGCAATCATTATTCAAATCAATTGATTTCAAACGCAAACTATTTTTATTTCACAATAAGACAAATAACTTGACTCCGAATAAGTGATTCATGACTTTTGAAGTGTCGGATCATTTGTCGGATCGCAAAAGAAATTAGTTATACTTTGGCCCAAAAATGGCTCAAAATTGTAGTCCAATTCCTAATAGTATTGAAAACTGGATTCAACTTATTGTTGAATTTAAGAATTGAATCAATTGATTGAGTGATGGAAATCAAAATCAAATTTTAAAATAAAATTGAAATTTATTTTTCAATTCAAGCATAATATTCATTCATAACAAGTGGTAAAATACATAAATATATGTGTTCTTTAATTTAGGTTTTGCTAATTTAAATAAATAGTTTAATAATTACTTCTTAGGAAAACTACTATTTATTTAAATTATTTTCTTTTCTTAAGAATTAGGACTTTAACTATAAAATCTAAAAATTTACATAAAATTATTCATTCATATAATTATTATATCTAATAGTCTTCCCTGTTATGCCCTAATCTATTATTATTTACCCTAAACTGTAAGAGAACACACATTTCCTATTATTTCATTCATTGCATTGAAATTATTTTATTATTATTTTGTTTTTAAATATAATTTTTTGGAGTTCATAATTAGAGATTCAAAATAGAGTTAAATTACAGACAGAGAGCAACAAAATAAAAAGTTCAATGAATTTATTAAATAGAGATTTTATTTTTCATTAATGCAAAAAAGGAAAGAAATTAAATTATTTAAAAATAGGTATTAAGAAAAAAATTCAGACTTTAAGTCTTGCCTTCAGATTAATGTTAAAAAAAAGATAATATATATATATAAAGAAGTCTTCGAGAAAATGAGTTCGAGATCGAGAAATTCCGTGTGCAATGAAATTTACATAATTCTAAATACTATTCAATTCAATTCAAAAAAAAATCAAAATTTATTTAATTCGTAAAGAAATTAACTGTTATTTTGTGGTTAAAGCAGTGGTAAAGTAGAGCAAACTTATAATAACTAATTAAAAATTATGCTCAAAGCCATGAATAATGATTTGCTTAATTAGTGAATTAATTAGTGCTATCAATATCTAATTTATAGGAATTATTTCTCCGATCACTTGTTTCAGTTGACTTTTTTTCTCACTTAAATCAAACGATCAATTATTTAGGAATTATTAAAATCTATTTACTATTCAAAACAAATTTAATTAAAATCTTAAACTTTGAAATTTATTTTATTAATTCCCTGAAAGTATTCGATCAGAAAAAATATATAATCGATTTAATCCTTTAAGAAAAGCCTTCAAAAAAAACTTTTTTAATATTCAGTCTCAACTAATCTGAATTAAATCACAATTTAAAATGTAATTATGAATAATTATTTGAAAGTTAAAAGAGAAAAAAAATCAATTTAAAGAAAGAAAAAAATTCAATTTAAAAATTTGATTAATTAAGATCAATTAATACTTGATATTTGTGTGGATAAGAATTTTTTTTTAAACTTTTTTTTTTGTAAATATGTCGAGACATTCGAGAGTAGAGTATATGTGAGAATTCAGAGCACAACTAAATTGCTAACAAACGTAACTAAATGTGTATTCAATTTGAATGATTTTCTTTTGATGTATTGAATATTAAATTGAAGAAATTGCTGAAAAATAGATGGAAAGGGCAAAACCAAAAAATTGAAAAAAGAGAGAGAAAAAAGTTGTAATAAAAAAAACTGAATTTTTATGGCTTGAGATTAAATTCAAGGTTTAATGAATTTTGATATTTTATCTGAAAATATTTGAATTTCGGTATTATTTAGAAAAGTTTAAATCATAGATAGTCTCAGTTCTCCGAACATCTGACGTATTGGGCCATTAACTGCCGGTGCTTTTGGTTTATTGTGTTGTGAGAATATTTAGAGAAAAATTTAAATCACTTTTTAAATTATTATATAATTTTTATGCTAATTAACTGTTGGCTAAAACTAAATATATTAGAGAAGAAGAGAACGAACAAAAAATTTCAATAATTTTCTCATTTTTCTAATTTGTTTAATACATTTTAAAAAACTTATTATTTATAGCTCTGCATAGAGTGGGCGGAACAGCAAAAAAAACAAAATTATTAATATAATTCAATTTTTTTTATATAATAATATTATTATTAATTTCTAGTATTTTATATACAAGTGTGAGATTTTGCACAATATTCGCATTTGTCATTTGGCCCGGAGTTTAGTGAACTTTTAAATATATATATATATATATAAAAACTACTTAACATTTCTTTTAATACACTAAAGCCTATTCAAGTCATATAATTCAAGAATTCTCGATCATATGCTGTGCACATCATTATTAACTTTAAGAAAAAACTAAAATTTTAAAAATAAAAATTTTTGAATTCTTCTCTACAGAACAACACGTCTACAGCTCTTAAGAATTCTAAACAATTTAGTTATTTTTAAAAACTTTATCGTTAATTCCGTTTTTTCCCTTCTCTTACATAATCTTTGAGAGCATTTTAATCGATTGCTAATTATTAGCTATATTTTTGTTGTGTTGGATGTAATGCACGACACAATAAGTGTTAATTTATAAATTGGTGGCAGAGTTGCAGATGTGCTGATGTACTGATGAATTCGCAGCTCTTCGTAGGCTTTTCCTGTCTATTGAGATGTGTTACACCTTCTCCTCTATCTGTGTTTTAGAGTTCGTGCCATCAAATGATTGAGATATGATGAAGAGATGAGAACCGTTTTCCTCTCTTTTCTTCTTATTTTTTGAAATTTTAATATCTCTAACGACTGGTTAACCGACAGAAACCCTCCGAAAAGCCATCCGTCGAACGGCTAAAAACTCTCATCCATTAAAGTTAACATTTAAAGCGTTAAACAATTTTTTGCTTCTTATGTTTTTTTATTTTTATATTCTTGTTCTCTCAATTCTGTCGGTGCCAGTGATGCCGGTTATTGGCACTGACGGTAATCTAATATAGAAGCCAAGGCCGACTAATTGGTTGCATTTTTAGAGCCCATCCAGTGCTTTATGATGTCTATAATCAGTCAATACATTAAAAGAATTTTTCGATTGATTTACATAACTGTTAACCAAAACCTGACTCTTCTTTTCAGCTCTTTTTTTTGTTTTTATTTTTCTTATTCTTCATCTCAAAAAAAGCAATTCATTATTTGTGTTGAACTTTGAACACAACCCATAACTCAATCCTTTGCCTTTAGAGTAGTCTATAATATGATATTAAAAAACAGATTAATTTCCATTCAATTTTGATTCTGTTTGCAACTATTCTATGTGTGAAACTTGAGATTCTATGAACTTTGGCTTTAATACTCTAAAACTGTAAGACAAATATAAGTTCCTTTTCTTCATTCACTGTACAGTATATATAAAGGTATTTGATTTTACTTTTTTTAAGGAGAAAATAAAGAAAAATTACTCTCACTTTATATTTATTTATAAAATGAGCCTTTTCTGTGTGGGCACAAGTGGATAGTGGATACACACTTTGCACTCTATGTTGTCTAAAACAAACAAATAATTTATTATAATTTTCTTAAAATTTCTTAAAAAGTTCTGAAAACTGTTCTCTCTTATAAAAAAGAAGTTAACATTTATTTATAGTCTTTATTAAAGACTTTTTAATCTTAAGTTATATAAAATTCTAACAACTCTTTAAAAGGCTTTTAAAAATTATTTCTAAGTTTTAGCAATTTATTTATATTCTAATTATATTTTCTCTGTTCCGACATTTATTTGCCTCCAAATTGATTATCTCTATAAAACATTTATAACAAAAAAAAATTTATATATATATTAATAAGTTTTCTGCTGTGAAAAAGACTTTATGTAATGAATGGCTTGTGTTGTGTTGAGCGCAATACTGGTTTATATCACACAAACATTAAACAAATTCATGTAATTTCATCTTTAATTTATTGAAATTATTATTTTTTGCTCTTTTAGTTTTTGTTTAAAAGGAAATCCGCCGATAGTTATATACATATTTTTTTTAATACATTTATTTTTCTCTCCCGCGCCCATCCTTTTTAGGGATTGAAAGATAATATAATAATTATAATGTAATTTGTATTTTAATGAATACACAAATGAGTTTTTGTTTTTCTATTCTGAACTTGATTTATATGAATGTTAACAAAAATAAATAAGAAATTCCTCAAAAAAAGAAATTAATAACAAAAAAAACTATACAAACATTTATAAAAGAATTAAATAATATTTAATGAATAGTAAACTTTATATTAAAATCTAATTATTTATGAAAATTAATTTTTAAGTATAGAAAATAATTATTAAAATTCTTTTTAATTCTCCTATTCATTCATTTATTTTGTTGAATAACTTATTTCAAGAATTTATTTAAACATAACTACAAAAGTAATTCAAAAATCATTGAAATCGCTTATTGAACTCAAGAGAGAGAAAGAGTGAGAATATTATATTCAAAATACGGATCTAAACGAAGAATATAGAAGAATACGAAAGCAGACGTCTATTAGAATATAATCTACACTTTTTACTTGAGGTAATTTGTTTTCTCGGCTCAATTCAATCGGTGCTCTATTCAACCGATTAGTGATTCATTGCAGTGATTGCCGACCAATCACTTCAAATAAGAGGAGAGGCAGAGAAGGAAAGGAGAAAAAAAATTATAATTTTTTTGGTTAAGTGAGAGCAGAAGGGCTAACACACTATCCATTCCCTCTCTATTGTACTTTTATTGCTATTTTGTATTTTTATTATTATTCTAAATATACAAAAATGAGAAATTCTCGCTTCGCTTGGCTTTTCTGTTATGTTTTTTCACCTCAAACTAGAAAAATGAAAAAAATAAAAACTATATTTCAATCGCTTTCTGTCTGTTCTTAATTTGCGTGTTATTTGTGTATTATTTGCTGTTTGTCTGCGAAAAAATGAAAATTAGTCTTCAATTCCGATTACACACAAAAAATATGCACTTTTTTATAGCAATTTTTGTTCCTATTTTGTTGAACTATTTTTCTGTCTCTCTCTTCATATATCCGTTTAAAATAATGTAAATTTATGTAAAACTTTTATTTTATTTATCAATTCTCTATCAAATCCAATTGAACTGATCAATTGTGACCCAAATTATATATAAAAAGTTAATTTGAATTTTTTTCCATTTACTACATCTAACTTATGAGTGAGTGTTTGTCAAAACAGTTTAACAGATTATTTTATATATCATTTATATTTTCCTTATATTTAAAAACTTAATTATAATATAAATATTTTTTTTATTATAATTTATACATTCATTACTAAATAGTTTTGACAAAATTTATGTAAATATTAACCTATTTTTGTCCAAAATTTTTTTTGATTTTCTGTTTGAAACCATTTTTAATATTCATATTCATATTTTTCGAGACTATCGGCAAAACAGGCCATAATATAGATAGTGTTTGGGAGGTTTGCTATTGCCATAAATGATTAGTCTCTATCAATATATTAAATTGTATGTGATTTTTGCATTTTTTTGGCCAATTTTGTTTTCGCTTTCCATTCATTCACAAAAATATTTTTCAGATTCTGTTTGTGTATTGTGTGTTAGGGCTGTGATCAATGAGCACAACCCATAACCATAGAGCAAAACATAGCACAACATATTGCATATATGGGCTCAAAAATTATTATTAGTTTTTTTTGTTCAAATTTTATATCCTCTTCACAAATATTTAGAAAATAAAGTCAAATCAAGGATAAGTAGGGAAAAAGTGGTTAAATAATTGCAACCATTGCCGCATGAAATTAGTTCAATATATTTATACAATAAAAAGTGCAAAAAAATCGTTTCTCCAATGCATGGAATATACACTAAGTTATTCAATATTTGATGCATACTATTCTCTCATCCAGTGATGCTCAGAGTCTTCAATCATATACTAATAAGTATAACATAAAGTATAACAATGCTCATTGAATTATTGATAAAATACCATTTAAGCTTGGTGATTCAGAGAAATTATTGTAACGTAAGCTCATATTTATAGAATTTGAATCTAGTTGGAAGCAGAATTTATGTAAAAATGTAAAAGAATATAATATTATTCTGATTTTACAAAATTAGCATTACAACTTTTGAGTTTCTGACTTGAGAAGCTTTAAAAATATCCAAAAATTAGAGTTATTATATACTTTGGGCATCACTGCTCTCACTAATGCAGTTTTGTTGGTCTCCGAATATTTTCTTATTTCCCTTTTTTCAGAATCTTTTTTTCAGTTTATTGTGTTTATCACAAGAAAAGAAGATTCACTCAATAAAATTTTCATATATAAGAATATAAAGTATGCTTTTTATATAATGATTTTGCCATTTGTGTGATTCACTTGAATTCAATGGTGGAATCACTTTATAATATAAAACCTTTTTTTACAATTTTTTTTCTCAACATTTCCGTTGACTTTCTGTAGAAATATTTTATTCATTATTATAGTTTAAAATATGTATTAGTTATAAAAAGATTGAAAATTCCAACTGAAAAAAGTCATGCACTGGAAGAGTAAAAGTACAGTTGAATACAATCTCTTTATTAAAAACAAAAAAGTTTTTTAATTTTAGTTCACATACAGTAAACACATATATAATGTATAAAAGAATAATATATTTTCCACTCTTTACTACTGAATACTACTGTATATTAGTTTGAAGATTGCTATCATTTATAAAGAAATCAAGTTTTTTTTCTATCTCTTATCCACAAAAATTAATTTTCTTATAATTCATGAGACAATGGAAAACAAAACAAAAATTTCATTAAAGGAGAAGAAACGAGAAAAATAATTCCATTCAAATGATTAGTTTTAATATTTTACTGTTTTTCTCTATTAATTGAGTTCAGTATAAGAAAAAATAATAATTTATTTATTCATGAAATCTTGCATTTCGTGAGACATTTGCAAGAATTCAATGAATAAAAAGATAATTTACTAAAGATTTTCAATTTTAATTAATTCCATGATTCTATATCTCCTATTAATTGTTTTACTGAATTGAATTGAAATGAATTTAATGTTTTAAACAAAATAATATTAATTATTACAAACTTATTGTATATTAATATGAGTTGGTTTTCAAAAAAATCTAATTTTTATCTTAATATTAATAATGCATTTAATAATGTTATCCAATATTATATTACTGAGTTTTATGTCTCATATCAAATGTTTACACATTGTTGTTATGTATAATAATAAAAAAAATTGAAAAAAACTTGTCTCGGGGTGTGGTCTGCACTCCGACAAGGCTTTTGCGGGGAAAGAGAGCACTGGGTTTTTTGTAGAACTGCATACAAAAAAATTAATTACTCATATCATTGTTTAGTGATTTCATAGGACACACACTTTTAGTTTCACTTTTTGAAGACAGCGTTTTCTGAAAATTTCTTCAAAATTCTTAAATACTAGAGTGACATCAAAATCAATTGAAGCATTGAATCACGTTTCCTGTCATACCTACCGGTGCTTTTCTATTTATGTGTCTTACCTAATATTAGCAAAGCTGCATTTTTTTATATTCTATGACTTTTATAGGTTTTAAGTATGTTTAGAGAATATAAATAATTATGTTTTTATTATTTTTAATGAATAAAAAAGTGAAAATTATATATCTTATCTGATATTCATTATATGTCTCCACACAGTTATGAATAATTTAAGTACTTTTTTGTCCCCAAAAACAACTTTTATGTAAAAAATAAAGAAAAATAAAATTAGCTTTTATTTGCTTTGCACTCAACCATCTATTTTAGACGAATTGATAGACACTTATAATAGCTGTTCTACAGTCAAAACAATTTCCTAACTTATGAGATGCGAAAACCGAAGTATAATTGGGTTTTTATTTAAATTAGCAGAAAAAAAGTAATTAATTTTATATTCGATAATAGCCTACAGTATATTCAGTATATGGAGAAAAATAGCTATTTTTCCTTTAAAGTCACATAAAATTTTGTCACAAAAATTCTCTCATATTTTATATACTGTTTATCACATATAAAGTTCTTAAAAAAAGCTTTTCCGAGCGATAAGGTTTCTCCTTAAATATGTTTTCTGAAAGACCAATAAATTTCATTTTTTAATACACATCTAATAAAATAAACTAATTTTTAAAATTTAAAATTTAATATACATTTTCTTCAATTTAATTGATGTCTTTCTGGACTGAAATCTCTGCGAATATAAATGCTAAATAAGAAAAACATAACTAAATTCAAACATCAATTTTAGTCATTCAAAGTTTTTTATTCTCTAATATTTCATATATACCGAACTCATGTGTTTGTAGTGTTAATAATAGACTTTGTATTGCGAACCGTAAAATGCAAACGAAGGCTATTTTATTGGTTTGTTGGCCGCGAGACTCAATACAATACTTGTTGTATGCCTTCTCTCTCTCTCTCTCTCTCCTATGCATACACTTAAGGGAAAGAGAAAAAAAAGATAGTAATTATTAGCTGTGAGTCTTTGACATGAATTAGTCTTATTTTTCTCTACTATAAAAGATGAATAGCTTTTAACCTTTAGGTCTCATCCCATTTAAAACCATTGTTATTAAGTTAGAAGAAGAAAGAGAAGAGTGAGAGAGAGAAGAAAAAACTTGAATTTCATTTCAAGAGAAGTAAATTAACTTTAATGTCATATGTATTTATGATTATGTTATGATTAGAGCCTTGAATGCAATGTATGCAAAATATGTTTGCGCCTTATGTTTTGCTTATATAAGTGCGAGAGAGAGGGGGGGGGGAGAGTTTGTTCGGCAAAATAGTGCGTGAATTTTAATATGAAATCTATTTATTATTTATATTATGTATATTTATCGCACTTAACATTCTTTTAAACTTCAGAAAAGTTTAAAATTTTAGCACAAATTTTGTTAGTTTTACTAAAGAGGAAGTGTTCATATTTTTCTCTCTACGATAACAATCAATTACTACTTAATGAATACGTTATTGAATTAATTCATATTTATTTTGACAGTAAATTGTATTTTAATGTTTACAGAAAATTTTAATAGTTATTTCAGTTCTAATGACTCTTTTTTTCTTCATTCGTTTTCAATGTCTTTAGTCTAAAAATATTCTTATATTTTAGAGTACATTAGGTTTAAGAAGAAATGTATTGCGAAAGTGATATTTCTTTGAACGTAGAATAAGTTTAAGTAATTATACTTAACTTTACATTAAGTCTAAAGAATTAGATATAATATATTTTATTTTTAAATCTATTTTCATGAGGAATACTCTCTAATACCACAGTATATTATAATATAAGCGATTTATTGTAATTGATTATAACTTTCTTACTAGGATTTTATCGTCAATACCATAATTATATTGGTGTATTTTCTAATGTCATTCAATGACACTTATTTAGTGATCAATTTTTCAAATTATCAAGATCTGTTTATCAATATGTTTGAGAAAATATTCTCCAATTAATCCTTTTTTATGACATGATTGCAATTTCAGATTACATTGATTATTGAACTCTAAAAATTATAAGTGAAAAGTCATATATTTTTCAGAATATTAGTAAAAGTATATGTGTTGATTTGAAACAAAATAAAGAGAAACTTCTTTAAGTTTAATAAGATTACTACGTGTTTCAGAATAATAGACAAATACAGTTAAACATTTAATCAATAATTTTGTAAACTTATGTTTTTGCAAAATTATTGATTAAATGTTTAACTGTATTTGTCTATTATACTGAAACACGTAGCAATCTTATTAAACTTAAAGAAGTTTCTTTTATGTTACACTTTATTTTGTTTTAAATCAACACATATACTTTTAATACACATATGTGTAGATTTGAAACAAAAGAAAATGTAAGATTAAAGAAAACCCTCTCAAGTTTTATAAGATGACTACGTGTTTCAGTATATTAGTCACATACAGTAAAACATTGAGTCAATATTTTTGCAAACTTTATTAATAAACTAATTTATTTGACTAATATTTT
>JAQFXN010002393.1:0-12799 GCA_034693365.1 Liacarus xylariae
CCACCAGGGATCGGACCTGGTGTCTCCGGATTACATGTCCCATGTGATAACCACTATCAGAATATTCTTAAAAGAAAGACATTTTTAAAGAATCTATTATTTATTAAGAATTAAAATATAATTTTTCGTCAGAAAATTTTTAATAACCATTTATTGAACATTCATTAGAAGTTTTTGAAAATTAGAGAATATTTTCTGTTTTCTCTCACACTTCTCATCTATAAAAATAAATCTGAAAAGATATGTCAAAATCAGGATATTTTTTATTCAATTTTAGCATGTTAATCAGCATATTTCTTGAGAAAATCTTAAAATCAAGTAGATGTTAATAACATTTTAAAAATATATTTTAAATAATAATAATACAAAATAATGAAAAGAATATTCATTAGTAATGAATTATTGATTTGATGACAAGTTAACTAACATTGGCTTAAAGTAAAACAACAATTTTAAGGAATAGGAGAAATCTTTTATAGAAGAAAAATGATATTAAGATATTCCAAGTTCTCTTTAACCTGAAATTCTAAGATAAAGTAGTAACTGTAATTATAACACGAGGAAATTCTATAATAACATATCTATTTTGATAATTAGACAAATCTTTCATCTCTTAATTCATTTTCATCTCTAATAAAAAAAAATTTATGTTAAAACTCGAGATATAAATCATTTTTTGAAATGAGAAAAATCAACAAAAATATATTTAAATACCTGTGCTATAGTCAACATAAATCTAGCGATATTGTCGTTTTAATGATGATTCTATTTTTGATTTTGGCCCAAATAGTCATTTCATAGAGTGTGCAATACGTGTACATAATTTCATGTTTTGTTTGGCACTAAATTCATATTTATATTTTCAAAACAGACAAAAATCGAGTCCACAGTTCTTCAGATGATTGAGAAAATAATATTTTCTATTCTCTAATTTCGCAATTTTATTAAGTAATCTATAATTTAATTTATAATTTAAAATGAATTTTATGTTAAAATATAAAATTAAATTTACTTTTAGATAACAAACTAAGAAAATAAGTTCCGAATAAGTTTACTCAATCTCTACATTTTGAAACAAATAGAATATATACTGTAAGTACTAAGATATGGAAATTGTCACAATTGATAAATTGCATAAATTAAACATGCTATAATTGGATTTTGAATCAAACAAATGTGATTTCTATAAATGTTGAACGAAATGTTCAAGTCAAAATCGACCTGTACTAGTTATAAGCATTAAGGTATAGCTTACTAATGAGTTCGATTCTGATTTGATAATTGTTTTCCACAAATGTCGATTAAAATTAGCCTTGATATTATAATATTAATCATTTGTAAGGTATTTCCATCAAGCCTCTCGCTCTACCTAGATGTTTGTCATTATTTAGTCACTACACTATTTGTTCATTCTCTCACTAATTTCGTTCAGAGCATTAGAGCATTTTATCGTAAACTTGATGCATTTAAATGTACTAAATGTGTACTTGATGCAATTCAATTAATGCATTTAATACAGCTATGTGATCTAGGGGCTGGAATCAGATAAGAGATTGAAACTGAAAGATTTCAATGGAGTTCAATAGAGTTAGTATTAGTAGATATGATTCCGTTTCAATCTCTTATCTGATTAAACCCCCTAGATCACATCGCTGATTTCAACATAATTTCAATATTTTTATAAAAGAAATATCCTTTTTATATAAATATTGAACTCAAATAAAAAGTTTATTTTAAACCCCAATTAAACTCTTAATATGATATATGTGCAAGAATTTTTAAGTGTCTGAAAGTGAACCTCTGAGGCATTCTATGTAGGGATGAACAATGAACTCAAAGCCAAGGTGGTATTTTTGAGAATTCCCTTAAAAATTCAGGAGAAGGTATAGCCAAAATTCCAAAATATGAAAAATGCAAAGGGTAAGGTAAAGTAAAAATAAATATTTTTGACTACGGAGCAAAAAGTCAGGTGTGTATTTTGGTATTTACATTTTGGCTATACCCCCTCCATTGTCCATCCCTAATTCTATTGCATGCTATTTTGAGATAAGGATTAACACAGAGTCAATCAAACTATATTAATTTCAATAGAATATCACTGCACTAACAACAATTTGAAATGTCTAATCTTAAATAGTCACCTGTTCAAATCTTTTATAGCTTCTGTGGAAATTCTATAGTAATACACTTAAAAAAAATCATAAAATAAAGTGAAGCAGCTCCGATTTTGTTTCAAATTTTAAATTATTTTAAGAAACTTTTTATCAAAACATTTCTAAAGACAAAGATATTCTCAGAATCTATAATATAATCTATAGGTTCTATATATATTATTTAACTAATGCTCAAAATAAAACTTTTTTCATTAAATTTTCTCCGAATCAAATCCCTTTCTCATCTAAACCTCATAAATAATTTATTGTCAAACAAAATAAAAAACTTTATATCCAAAAAAAAAACAAAAACTATAAAATGAAAATTATATTAAAATAAAATTTTCATTAAATGTCTTTTATATTTTTGTTTGTTCTCAAAAATCTAGTTTCAATCTTAGAAATTAAATTCCGATGATATGAGTGTTGGGGGACAGACAGAGAGCGAAATGCACTGATTAGCCTGGTTTGGATACAAGTGCTCGCATGGCTTCCAATATGAGGAAGTGTTGGAATTGTAGTACTGAAACAATTTAAAGTTGAGTTTATTTATTAAATAAAATAAAAATAAGTAATGGTAGAAATTATTATTTGAATTAAAGTGAAGCAAAAAACATGATTTGAGTTATAATTTTAGACTTTAATTCTCTTTTATAGCCATAACAATATCAGATGCTTTGAAAACCAATCACAAGATCAAAATTCTTGTCTCGTTGTGTCTCATATTTCACAAATAAAGAAAAGGAGAGAAAAAAATAATAGAAACGAATAAAACAAAAGAAAAAGTTTTTGATTAAATCTTTACTCATATCAACAAAATCTTTAAACATATCTTTACAATAAATTTTGGATTAAAAACATCTGAAATGTTTAATACTCTTATGTTTTTTTTGGGATATAGTTATATAATTTAAATACTGGTATATTTGATATGCAAACACATTCTATAAATTATTTTTTAGCCCATATTTCTGAGCGCCGGTATATTTTTAAGTCTAATTTATCACTGATAAATTATCAGAAATGTTCAAATTATTTTTGTGTGTTTCTAAAAGATAAATAAAATGAAATACTTATGTTTCATGAATTTTAACAAAAAAAAGAAGTTTTATTTAAATTAAATGAAATTTATAATCTCTGCTCAAATCTATCTGGACTTATCAATCGGTAAGAAATAAATAAATTATACACAAATTGATTTTTTAATGCATTTAATTTCGTAAATGATTTTAAGACATTAAATTGCAATTCAAATATTAAATATCAATGTTGAAAGTGTTGAATACAAAAACTTTTCGTTATAAATTACTATTATTTCGTTGTATAATAGCTGTAAAACAGTAACTTTCTGATAAACCTAATGTTAATAGTTGTATGCAAAAATATTAGATTGTATTTAGAATGAAATAACTAATTAAGAGGGTTCATTTCAAAATAGTAGAATACTCAAAAATTTCTATATTATATTCTATAACTCTACCAGTACATTTTTAAAAAACCGTTACAACATATGCTTAAATTCTCTACAATTCTCACAAATACTAGGAAAAATCGAAAGATCTAAATAATTATAAGCATTATCATGGAAGAATGTATGAAACGATAAAACTTTTTTAATACAAAATTGAAAGTAAAAGTATTTTTGTTTTTTGGTTGAATCTTACATGTTAAACTAAAATCAATTTTAGTTTTTTCATCAGGAATAACCAAGGTGAATCAGCACAAATCCAAATGATGCGAAAATTTCTCTAACTTCTATGGCCGAAAGTAAAAATTGCAATTATTACTTTAATCCATCTGATTCTGCCAGCATTATTTTCCCTGATTACTTTGTTTGCAGATCATTTTTATAAACTATCTTTTTTTAAGTGAACAGCTAATAGACCACTTTTAAGCAGCGATGATATCTAGAGGCTGTAATCAGATAAGAGTTTGAAACTGAATCATATTTACTAATACCAACTCTATTGAACTCCATTTAAATAATGAACTTCTATAGAGTTTGTAATAGCAGATATGATTCAGTTTCAAACTCTTATCTGATTATAGCCCCTAGATATCATCGCTGCTTTTAAGTGTTTCGCTTTATTTTATATTTTTTTATTAATCTGTGACCGAGAACTTAATTTCAATATCAAATAATTTGAAACAATTTTGTTACAATGAGTTTCTATCACTGACTAAATTTTCATTTCATACTAACATTTGGCTGTCGTTTATAGATTAGTCAAATAATCTAAAATAAAGCAAAACACTAAGAGGTTGGTCTTCTAAACGTTAATTTTAAATTTGTCATGGCCATTATTCAATATCAAGATTCAAAAACTATAAAAAGGTTCAATACATTATTTGACTTTAATTCATAGCTAAATAATTCAACATTAGTGTTCGACTACATTTGGATAGGTATAGAAAGGATTCAGACGAGGGGCAAATTTAATTTGTGAAGACTTATAACTGAAAACCTGTAATTATAATTTGATCAGGGGTCGCCAAGGAGGGGGTATAGCTTAATCACCTCCTGAATTGTGAATTTGCAAAATACTGCTCTGACTTTTTGCCAAAATTTTTCAAAACATTCCGACTCGACCGTTCTTGGCCACCCCTGAATCTGATTATAATTTATATTTTAATTTATTATAGGTTACATATATTCATATGAAAAATCAATGTAATTTCACTTAATTTATCAATAAATCTAATGAACAACATTAGAAATAACAAGAATATTAAGGGAAAATAATATTTTTGGCAAGTGATGGACTTTTATTCTTATTTTAAACCTAAACTAACATTATATTGTTAGTCAACGTAATTGTTAGTTTCAATCAGTTTTTAAAATATATTAAATATTTTTGTAATCATATAAAATAAGAAAGATAATTTATTTATGCAAATATTTCTGCTTTTTCAAATAATTAAGTTAAATGAATAAAAATAAATTTAATTAAATATAATCTTTGACTTAAAATAATAATCATTTTCAAATTTAAATTCTCAAAGCTCTTATCTAATTCGGTTAAATATTCAAAATAAAAACTTGAAAAAACAATATTATAATCAGAATTTGAATTTTTCTTAGTCCGCTTACAAAAAGTATACCTTAATTAAACATTACTCTAAAACTATAGATAAACACTGCTTATATTTAGCTATTAAAAGAGTATGCTCATTCCAGGGAGTATTTCACCCATGGGAATTTCTCGAAAACCAGCCGAGGGAATGGATGAAAAATTAAAAACATAATCTTCTCTATGTACAGAATAAGATAGGTCTTTTAAAATAAGTCTGCCTGTTTTCCATAAAAGCCCCATGTTAAATTTTTCAAATGACTATATCTAGTTGCGTTTGCCAGCTATTTTAACTAAGATATTAATGGAATATAAAATGAGTTCTAAATCGTGACAAAAAATGAAAGATGGAAACGATAGGAAAGTGTATAAATCAATTGAAAACGTCCCCTAAATCGTATTAGAAAGTATCGTTAATTACGAATGAGTTACCGGATGTGATTTTATGCATTTCATGATGTTTAACTAAATCACACAGGTACTATGATAACAGAATTACAAAAGTCTAATTTTAAAAAGTTTATACTTTCCGAAATCGATAGAGTATTTAAACTTTCAAAGTATACAAAATACTTTCTGTTAAAATATAAAATATTAAAATATATACTAAGTGTACGAAATATTTTAAAGCTAAGACAGAAAACAACAGATACCAGAAATTTCTAAAATGGATTTTGTAGCCCTACTATCCATTAGAATTGGCTATTTTTATCCCCTTGACATATCTCGTCTTTATTCTAGTAACTTTTAAACAAGTCGTGTTAGCGTATTTTTAAAATTGTCAAAAAAATGAATTTTGAAACCAATTATTAACATCAGGATCATTTTGTAAATAATATGAAAAACAAGAAATCATCATAAAAAATGTTAAGGGGAAACCAAATTAGTGAATTTTAAGAATAATTTGTAAAAAATACTTTTCTAGTGTTCTTGCCATAAATTCCAAAATCACCTTTTGATTTTTTTTGTTGCTTAAATCACAAACCATGAACCTATTTATAATTGAATAACGTACATTGGTGAAAATATGAAGTACAACCTGGACATTATACGATGCATTTGAAAATGATATTTCTTGATTGGTTTCGTCATGCAATTACAAAATGTCCAAAAATGAACAATTTTCAGACTAAAATGCATTTTCAAGGTGTTTTTGAAGTTCTCTAGTATAAATACTAGATGTTGAAGATGGTGAAAATGTTAAAGGGTTAAACTTTATAGCCAAAGCTAATGGTCAATAGGGCTACAAAATCCACTTTAGAAATTTCTGGTATCTTGTTGTTTTTTGTATCAGCTTTAGAATATTTCGCACACTTCGTTTGTACACAGATTTTAAGCTTAAAAAATTAGAAAAAAATATTTTTGAATTATTCTTATGTATTATTAATTTCCGGAGTACTTAATATTAATTTACTCGAAAGCAGCAGATGTTTAGTTTACTTTTAGCGGATTAGTTGAAAAGAATCGCTTTAAAACTGAATAAATTTTAAGATAACGATTGCCTCAAACAATGGCTAACAATACAATTACATGCCATCAGATTTAGTTAGTGTTTGTCTGATTACGAATCACTCTCTTTAGCTAAAAAATACTTGTGTCTCATCTGATACTAAATTAACAGATGAATGAAAGTTTTGGTCCATTTATATAACTTATGTTTGCGCTTTCAAACTGTTAGCCTCGAAGGCTATTATACGTCTAATTTGACTTTCAAATAGACTACAGCTTCAAATTTATTATATCGACTACTGTTAACGTTGAATTTTTATTATATTTTCGCCTGAATATATTATATAATACTCTAATATTATAATCGATGATATTTTATCAGTTTTTAAATATATTAAGTCTGAATATCTAATAAAATCACTTATACTCCTGCCAATTGACATGTTTAGTGTAAAATATTCCATCAAGTTGAAAAAGCTAGATTTCAATACTTTCCCAAATAAGTTTTACTTTGAAACTAGTCTAATATACTGTTAAATACTTCAAATCTAATTGATATAGGTAGTAGCATGAAATATCACTCATCACTCCTGTGATATTCTAAACATTCAAATTGTAAGGACCATTTGTCAACCCATTCATTTCTACAATAATAATAATATATAAATCTTATTGTCCACAAAAAAACTGTATTCTCTTTGCTCAATAGTTTTATTCTAAACAGAGACAAATGTTGTACCATTAATGGACATGTCATTAATGACAAGTAATAGGTTAGTACATGTAAGATTCTTAAATTTCTACAAATAAGAATCTATTGCATTATATGAAAATTATTTTTAATAATTTACTTAATATGAGATGAATTTCTACTTTTGATTACTCAAATCGATCGATACATCTGCCGATCAGGACTTATAGTTAGCTATAATTACTTCATTTATAGGGTTTATAGCTGTAATGATTTAATATTTAATCTTATGTCGGGTCACGAGTAGAGCATTAAATTATATTTTTTTCAATTATTTTATCACTATTTGAAATAGCGTTAGATGTTATGTATTTAAGCACAGATTCATTAATACATCTGCTTTTCTAATCAATTCAGTAATTTATAATCGATAGCAATAATTAATGTTTTGGAATACATTCTTTAATTTTGTGTTGAAATTTGTTTCTTAGTTTTCCCAAAAAAACTCAGACTTATCTTAAATATATGTGAGAATAAAAAACAACAAATAAAAAAAAGCAATTTTATATTAAACAAATTCAACTTAAATGTTATGCATATCTCATGATTTGTGTCGGAATAAAAACCTAATCCAAAGCATTAATATTAATGTTGAGCTAACTATTCATTGTATATAAAATAGCTTTTTATTGATTCGGAATAAAAAACTTATTTTTACTTATATTTAATGCATTTTGATTCAAATGAAATGCATTTAACAAAATAAAGAACTTTTATTTCATTAAATTCATTCAACCCAATGATGGTTTGGTGGCATTTAATTGGTCAGGACTTATGCTAACCAGTAATTTACTGAATAGACAATTACTCTTTTGCCAATTAATAATTAATATGGCATTTGAGTCACGCCCAGCACTAACACAGAGATAGACACCAGTGGTAAAAATTAGCGAAATAACAAATATGTAAAGAATATGATTATTATTTGAATGATATTATTATACAGAATATTGTTTTTGCTATACCTATGTCTCTACTCTTTATCTTTTTTTCCTGTCCAGAGATAACGGTTTGTGCTCTTATCGTTAGTATTTTATTTTTCTGCCTATAGATTAATATTTGTGTAATTAAAACATTCATTTGTGCTTCAAATGTGATCAGAATTTTTGATTCTCTGGTTTTTGTGTGTATTAACTATCGTAGGCTATAATGTAAGCCCACTATAAATGCAGTATATGTTATGATAGGAACACATCAATTGTGTTGTACCGAATTCTATGGTCCCGTCGTCTAAACATCGGTTACTTGTTTAGTGACGGGTCATTCATCAAATGATAAAATGACAAAAAATACTGATAGACTCCGGGTTTGTGTGGTTTGAATCCAAATATAATATGGAAATGAAAGTTGGATTCAATACTAATTTATTCAATGCTATGCTATGCTATCATATCGTATGCTATACCTAATGATTAGGTCCTAATCCCAAAGCAGAGTATTGTTTCTTCATTTTTTATTAGATTTTAGTTCAATTAACTTATGATTAATTATTATTTAATTTTCAAATGAAAGCACGTCTTCGACCAAATCATTCCAAATAAAAACATTTTTAATTGCCATTAGATTTGAATCAAAAAATAACTTATTTTGCGCTCATTTGTGTATTGAATATTATATTCAATCTATTTTGCATATTGTGTTGCAATAAAATTATAATTTATTCCGAATACAAATTGACAATTGATAACACAAAATATGTTTTACAAATATTACTTATATTCAGAAAAACATTTACTTTAGCGCTAATAATGTTTTATATATTTTAATTAAGAGATTTTAAAAATATTTAATTCTTTATTCTCTTTAATCATAAAATATCTTAATTTTCATTTAAGACTTCAAGAAGTCTCTGTCAAACAAATCCCAGTCCACTATAGAGATGTGCTCCGATTCACCCGACGGACAGATTTCCACATTTCTTCGATACTCTTCTCCGTTCGGGATATTTGTGTTGTGTTTCGTAGAAGTAATCAAATGAATGCCTTCGCCTAAGAATATCAATGGACTGACTATATGTGTGGGCATTGCTATCGGATTATTGAAATTACTTAGAATGGGCTGCCATTGGAACAGACCATCGAATATATAAAAGCCATTCTCTAATATAATAGGTCTCGAGTGATGGTATTCTTCGCCTCTCTTTCTCCTTTGCTTTTCTTCAACTTTCAAAAGCCTGACTTCCATTCCTACACAATAACCATCTTTTCCTACGATAACACCTAATCTTCTTACAGATGAGGAAATGTTGGCGTTTGGAGACATACTTTTCCTTCCCTTTAAAGTTAATTTCCCACAAAAATGTTTGGGTATCTCATCCAGTGATTCCTCTCCATTCCAATGATAGCCCACATAATAGCCTCTTATGTGAACTCCTCTGTCGCTAACTCTGGGCGCAAATGAAGACATTGGACCGACCTTTCCTCCCCACTTAGGACTGGGATGTTCTTTTCGAACACAATGCAAGACATGACAATTCCCACTATTGACTCTCTGGCCATCAATTAAATGTGGTTTTCTTATAGTCCACGGAATCGCAACCAAATAATATCCAAAGGGTTTGAATTCTGAGATAACATTTTGCGGAATTGTTCTCCACTTTCCTGTTTTGAACCAAATAATGGGTTTCACTCTATGAGTTGTCGTCCGGTTCTCTCTCTCATCTCTGTCTACGACCACTAAATTGTTTGAACCATCAATTTTGGTCATCATTTTGATAACAACTCCATCAATGAGTTCATCAAAATTCATATTTTTCTTTAAAACCAGTTCTTAATTAAACAATTAATGAATTTAAAATCAAAATCAAATCGAAATTAAATTTAAAATCGCGTAAAACAATAAATAGATTTTATAATAAAATTATTTCAAATTACTATAAATTTATTCGGCAAATCGTAATGTTGTCCAAACTCCCTGTCCAACTCACTCCACACGAATATTTTGACGACACACATATTCCTCACGATATCAAAGATTTTACCGTTAGTTTAATGACAATCACATTCTCCTTATCTCTCTATTGCCTTATCTTCTATTCAATCGGTTTTGTATTCATTAATAAAAATCGAAAACATATCGAAGAAATCAAACGTAAGAATCGGGACATCATTTGGTCCTTATTTGGCGAAAGAATAGACCAAATGAAACAATCGACTAAACATTCTTCACATAAGAGAAATGCCAAACTCAGAGGACAGCATTTGTGCAAATATTGTGACGAAGAATCAGTTCTTCCGATCGGAAAATTCATCAGAAATTTAAGCGATTATTCAATTAAATTGGTTTTGTGTTTGTGTGGAATAATCGCTGTATTAATGAATTACAATCACTGGATATTCTTTATATTTATGTCTATATATGTGTTAAGCAATACATTGATTGTTTGGAGAGAATGTCAGAGCATTTGGGACTCAAGACTTCGGACTAACTGTGCTTTTCTTAGAATTCTTGAAATAAACAATTTATTGGTTTTAATATTTCTAATTCCAAGCTTTTGTCTCTCAATCGCATTCACCTATTATTTCTACGAATACGAGACCTTCTTTGGGGATAACTTTAGAGAATTCTTCGCTTATCTCAAAGACCTTTTTTAAACAAATAATAAATTATTTCAGATTTATTTCTAATTATATTATAATTTTAGAAATTTTTAAATAAAATTAAATGAATATAAAAATAAATTTTTGAATGAATTTTAATTACATTAAAGATAAACAAACAATTGATGAATTGGTTAAAAGACGTGAAGTTCTGAAAGTTTTTTTTTAGGATAACATTTAGAGTACAGGAGATATTGTGAATTTGTTATATAAAAGTTAAATTCTTATAAAATAACATTAGAATTGATTCAATTAAACAAAGTTCTATAAAATTTTAGGTACAATTTAAAAATATCTCAAATCTCAAAATAATTTCATTCGCTTTTAAGAATTCTGGCTCTGAATTGAGTGTCAGTTGAATAGCGAACGATAGCGTAGAGCAGAAACAGTACCACTGCTGACAACAAAGTCATTTGAATCCAATTGTTGTCGATTTTGACGGTTTCTCTCATCTTTTCATTATTCACCGCTTCCACCGATCTTTTCCTTTTGGTCTGAGGTTTAGATGGTTCAGGTTTACACCCGAACCACGTCCTCAAGTTTTGGTATGTCCGCTCCTTATTGCTTACGTACTATTATTATGGAGCAAAGTATAATATATTATGTATTTATAAAAATAATGTCTCATTAAGTATAATATTTATATTCTCCAAATAAATATAATGATAACTGACCTGTGGACGAATATTAACCACTCCATTCCCTACATAGTCCATGCTGTAGACCTGGTCCTCATACTCACGACTGTCGTAGCGAACTCTTCCCACAATTAGCACCCGTTGGGTAGTATAGCGGAGGTCGTAGAACATACCGACCAAATTGCCGGTAAAACAATAAGCCTTAGCCCAATCAACGAGCAAATAGTTGGAACCCGGAGTACTAGGCCATTCACTTATGTTGTGAAGCATTAGATCCATAGATAAATGTGTTATACAGTAATACTTCTCAGTTCTTAAAGCTTTAAATCAATTTTGTTTTAAATATTTAGCGAAAAGAAATTTAAAAAAAATAAAATTATTATAATTTATAACAAATATATTGTTAATTGAGTCGGAATTCCAAATGATCTATGGGTCAGCCGTTAGCCAATGACAATGCACTGACAAATTGGGTTTTATTTTAAGGTTACGGTAATTAGTGATACTTAAGATTTAAACTTTAGCAGAGATTGTAGTCTAACTTATATTTTTGTCAAATAAATCAATTGTTTTAATAAATAATTCCTGTCTTACCGATGTATAGCCGGTTTTGGTCGACAACGAATAGACCCGAATGAATGGCTGATTTTTGGGGATCATTGGGGAACTGATCCCTGGCCACTACGTTGATGTCCGGCCAGAATTTAGTTCTCACCCACGTATCCATGTCTTCTTTGCCCGTCATTGCCATTGGGTTTTCCCAATCTTGTTCGTTCTCATTGTATGTCAATTCGGTGTCATATCTGAAGACATGGGCCGACTTGTTGTCCGCAATGACTGACAATGAGTTCCACTTCTCCACCGATCGAGCGCACGACCTCTTTAAGTCCTCGTCGTTCTTAAGACAATTGACTTCTTGGAAGGAAAAGGCGGCGAATCGTAATAAGTCCTTATCGTATTTCCCAAACTTCTCGACGATATGGGGGCCGAAATGTCTTCGCGCGAATGTGAACACCGTATAGTCCCTTAGGAAACCCCCGGCCCCCCCGTCCATTCGCGGGTCATATGTCCAGACCTCTCCACATCGGGTCATATATACCAAATGTCCGATATTGAAGACATTGTCAATCGATTGAAT
>JAQFXN010002394.1:0-12798 GCA_034693365.1 Liacarus xylariae
GTTAAAGTAATGGAGAATCTTGGTGTTATTTTTTTTAAAACACTGTATTATTGATTGAAATTATTTTAAAAAATTTTATGTAAACTTATTTTCTCCTAATTTCTGTAAAAGTGCCCCCAACAAATTAGACTAGACACTTATAAGATAGATTTCTTCAATAATTTTGAAATAGAAACGGTACTCGAAATAAGCTCTAATAACGAATACAGTTTCTATTAAAAATTATTGAAGAATTATCTTATAAGTCTAACTTGATGGGGCACTTTTACATCTATTGGCAATAATTGTTTTAATAAATTTTGAGACAAACAGGGAAAGCTTTGATATTGGCTATTTTTCTATCTCAAGATAGAAGATTTTCTTAAACTACAGAATACTTATTAGAAAAGAACTGTAGAAAAGAATATACTTTAATGCTTGAATGGAAATGAATCATAAAATGGAAAATCATTCTTATTTAAACTGTTATTTTATAAAGTGATTAATATCGCATTTAATTTTGGAAGTGCTCTGAATTAAGCAAATTTCCATAACCAGTAAAACTCTATTAATATTATATATTCACTGATATATAAAAAAGATTTCTTTCAAAAGCGAACTGATATTTGAGTTGATATAATAGTGAATTGTTAGCACAACTTATACATTATATCCTACTGTAGTTATGACTATAAATATTACAAAACATATTATAATTTTGCGAATTATGTATTGAAGTTGAGATCAATTGAAGCGGAAAATAAGGTGATAGGGATGGGTTGTTGCGACCGCACAACAATTGCCAAATAACTAATAACTTATTATTTAATATTAATATATACAAAATCTTGAGAGTTGGGCCACATTTGATTGATGCCAGAAATGCAGTACTGCCACCACTACTAGTGCCGCAAAAAGCAGATAATAAAAGAAGACAATTTCACGCAAAAGCTGTTTCGTTTGTTAAGATAAGTCGCGTTGACATCGATTAATGACTAGCGATTGGTTTGCTTCACGTCTAAGAGAATTAGCATTTTCTGACTTATATTTAATTTAGTGTTCAATAAATTTAGATTCGTGTGAAAACTCCTCTCAAGTTGTTATGATTGGAGAGCCCTCTCCTCTCACCTCTGAACCTCTGATTCAGATTTTGGTCGTTTAGTTAATGTGCTGTTGAATAAAGCGATTCAATTCATGCGTTTATTATTGGTTTATATTGTAGTCTTAAGAATAGACACAATTCTCAGCTATTGATACACAAGTGTTCCTATGCTCTGATTTGAGTAGAGATGAAAAGTGAGAAATATTATACAGTAAATACAGTTTAGCTTTACTTTGCTTTTAGGATATAATAAGTATTGGTCATATTTTTTAGTGCTATTTTTCTTTAAATATAATAGCAATGAGAGGCCCGTTTCGAGGCTTTTTGACTCTACTCTACCACTTCTCCACTTCTCTGCTTACAAATGAATCACTTCTTCACATTGAGTGGCTCTTTGTTGCCACTATTCAATGAGCCACAATGAGCCCCCGTATACTTGTATAGGACTATTCAAACTAAACATCGATCTCTCTTCTCCTCTCTCTTCTCTCCGTTCAAATGTGTGCATATTTTCGAGTGTCAAACAAAATATTATGTAATGATATGTGAAATGTGAACACAAACTCCTACATTGGCTTTGATTCGCCACTCTTTGCTTTTTCATGTTTTTCTACTAAACTCCTCCTCATTTAGCTTTATATTGAGAACCGACGGGGAGGAGCACTCCTTTACATTCACCGCAATGTAAGTGATTTAGAATGAGGAGAGAGAGAAGGGGGGATAGGAGAGAGGGATAGGAATATCGAGAAGAGATATGTTGTTGAGAAGTGTTGCAAACATTGGAACTATAGGTGTTTGCTTTAGTGAACGCATGCACACCATCTGAATCGAGAGAGGAATATATTCCGCCTCAATATATGCTTCACTGGCTTGTGATGCAGGTGTGCTTTGAACTGATCTCTCTTTTTCTCTAAGGTTTGGACAATTTTTATTTGTGTTGTGCGATATAGACATTTAGACACTGCGCCAAACCATTTCATCAAATAAAAGGCTAATCGAGTTCATCAATGATTTGATGATTTAATAGTATTTTAATCTTTAAGTTAATACACTTTAAGAGTAACTGAAAGTTTTGAATGTTTTCAATTCAATTGAAATAAATTGAATAAAAAGTTGAAAAAACAACATTTATTTAAATAGAGTTAATGGAAGTATAATTGTGTGAAAAGTTGTGAAAAGTTTGCAGTAATGCCTCGTCCGGGAAGAAACACTTACGGCGACCAAAAGCCTCCCTATTCTTATATATCGCTTACATTTATGGCGATTCAGAGTTCGGGCGAAAAGATGTTGACATTGAGTGAGATCTATAAGTTCATTATGGATCGTTTCCCATACTATCGCAAGAACACACAGCGATGGCAGAACTCTTTGAGGCATAACTTGTCTTTCAATGACTGCTTCATCAAAGTTCCGCGAAGACCAGACCGGCCGGGGAAGGGTAGCTATTGGGCGCTACACCCGACGTGTGGCGATATGTTTGAAAACGGAAGCTTTTTGAGGAGAAGGAAGAGATTTAAACTCTCCAAACACTTTAGGGACAGGGAGTCGGCGGCGGCCGCGATGTCCGAACTGAAACAACTGGAGACTCAGAACGCAATCCAAGAACAGGCAAAGATGCGGTTGACAGCACTGGCAGCCGCTCCCAGTCATCTGCAAACACATCTGCACTCAGACATCGGTCACCACAACAATCATCCAAACCTGAGTTCATTACATCAAAACACTTACAAACAGTCGTTTTCGATCGAACACCTGATCGGACCCGAGAAGACCAAAGATTCCAATTCATCGATATCTGTCACTCATCAACAGCTGGCAGTCGCACAACAACAGGCGGCGGCCGCAGTCCAGGCGGCCCTTCACGCGGCCTCAACGGGCACTCTAATGGCCGGACAATCATTCAGATCTGGTTTGCCTGCATTTCCAGGCGCTGTCACTCTTCCTCCAACGACAATGTCATGGAGTCCGCCCTACACCACATCATCGGCTATGGCAGTGGCAGCCGTGGCCGCAGCATCACTACAGTCACAGTTCAGTGCAAACGGATGTGCCGTCGGCTCAACACCTCTCGCATTGTCCGCAGATTTCCCTCATTTGTTCGCAATGAACGGCTCGATGGCTGCCAGACATGGCCTCACAAATACCTCAATTAATTCACTCAACTCTTTAAACTTCAATTCATTGCCCGTTCGGCAAAACTTTTTCCCGGCGTTAAACCAATTCCCTAACTTTGCTGCGGCGGCGGCGGCTCTGGACGCTCACGAACACGCGGCTGCACTACTCAGTGCTGCCGGCTCTGCAAACCTAACCCCCCCTCCCAACTGTTCGCCCTCACCTCCCGTTCGAGTGGATTCCGTTTCAAGTGATGTCTCCGCAAAGTCTTTAGACGTTGTTTCGGATGAATCGTCGAAATGAGTTGAATTGAATTAATTATAATGTTTGCAGAATTGAATCAATTAGTGTAAAGAAAACATTTATTGTTTAATAGTGTAATATATTTAATATTATTTATAGAAATATCACTACATATTAAGAGACCATTGATTGCATCGTTTCTGCTTCTGTTCCTAATAAACAAAGATCTGAAGTCATATTGAAAGCAAACTTTGAAGACATTCTGCAATAATAACTTCCAAAAGATTATACAACGACTAAACCATGAAAAGAGCAAAAGAACTTTGAAGAACATCTGATCTAATGTGAGATTAAATAGAATCAAATTGACTTGAATTGAAATGAATGGTAGGAATAACTTGAATATAATTGTTATTCATAGACAATGTTTTAATTAATATTAATTTAGAAATTAGTTGTTTTAAAAGTTTTACAGTGAAAGTAATCTATCATTTGATAGCAAACATTGTAGAAATTAATTTATGATTTATAATCATTTACTGCTCTTATTGTAAAGTCATAATTAAAAAATTTTATTTATGCCTCGAGTAATTTACATGAGTCTCACGTTTGCTCATTAAAGTTATAAAATTGAAAAAAATTCATTTGACTCTTATTATAATAGCTAAGCGCGACTTTAAATGTCACAATCAGTCATTCAATTTTGATGCGCTTTGCAAACACTCCTCAAGAGAAGGTCAATATAAGCAATAACTTAATGGTAATATAGCTTAATATAATCACTCGCCTCACGATTCAAACCTATTTAAAAGAGCTGTTCTCTTCGCAAACGGCCTCTCAAAGCAACCAAAATTATTATTGGAGTAAAACTATTTTGAATCAAATTCTTCAAATTAGTTACTTTAGTGGAGCGGCAGAAAAGACATGCATTCATTCATATTGATATGTGTTGAAGCAGACAATAATGTAGACTAATATGAGCTTAAAGTCAAACCTAATCCTGTGATGTATTTGACTTCATTTCACTCCAATTGATTGCATTTAATTTAATTCTATTCAAAAAAAAGTTTTGGTATTTTGTTTGAAACGCTTTTCAAATAATATATAACATCAATGACTTCAATGAATTCAATGACACGTCCTTTTCATAGATTTTAATTAATTCGATTCCAATATTTATTACAAATAATAAATATCATAAACGAATACACGAATAAAGAATAAGAGATATATTTAAACGTTAATAACAAATTCAGCTAGTTAATATTACTAATGATTTATTTATTCTGTTTATTAACATAAATACTTTACTAAATCTATACTTTAATTGTTTTTCATTCATTTAATGATTCATTATTCAAATCCAATTAAAGTATAGATTACTCTAAAAAAAGATAAATTCAGTTATATTTAGACAAATGCTTTAATCTATACGTTTGTCAATAAAATTGATATTAATTTCTTATTAACTTTTATATAATACAGAATGGTTTTTTTGTTTTGTTTGAATTTATTCAAATTTAATTAATTTATATTCAATTTGCAAAACAAATGTTTACCTAAACTAGAAATAAATTTAGTTTTTGTTGTTGTAATAAAACAAAGATAACTAATGAGAGAATTTTTTTTTCTTTTCTTTTTTGTTATTTTTAATTTAACATAAATTATAATTTTCATTGACTAAAAACTTTTATTACTTTATCATTTCATCAAATCAATAAAAGAAGACAATAATTAGATAACGAAAAAAAGCCTATTTTTTCGATAATTTCTACTGATTTTCTAATCAATATATAGAATATAATAGAAATATATACTATAAGACATGACTCTGTTATTAAGGAATTGCTGAATTTATTTTGCGATAAATAGAAAAACAATAAAATAATAATAAAAATGTGTTCACGAATTAGAAAATTGACGATAAAATCCAAATTATTATTACTTTAGAAGTAGTAAACAATTGAGTGAATTATTCAAAACTATTAAATATTCATTACTTAATAGATTCTATACTATGATTGAAATGTCTAATAAAAGAAGAAAAAAAGCAAAGAAAATGTTTTCAGAAGAATGTCTTATTTGATGGCAATGTTGATGGTCTTCATTCCCCGTTTTATTTAATCATTTATTTCTTTTAGAAACTATTATTCAATAGGAATTGCAATCATTGGTGTTATAGAGCATTATTTGCGGCCTTTTTCTAATTTGTAGTCTAATCTGTGGCTAATGTCCATAAAATTGAGTGCCCTTGAGATGAATGTATTCGGGCCTTAAGCCAAACTAAATTGTTGTATTCAGTTATGTTTTTACTCACAACTCAGTTCTGTTTAGTTGTATTTCTAGAGTTATTGCCGTTCAGTTCAATACAACACAACTTTTAATACCTATTACCTCAAAAGAGATGTATTATTTGTTCAATGAGCTAATGGCAAGACATTTCTTAAGCGCAATTGCATTCACTTCTTAATACTGGGTATTATTAGCATATCTGTTCATCTATAGCTAGTGTGCACTTCTTGTGGGTGGTCTTTATGGGCTATCTTTGGTCTCTATTATGTCTTTTAATAGTGGGGGTTTCATGAAATGCCTTTTCCACAAAAGTAATTCACAACCAAATACTTGAACGCTATTGTCAGAAGCAATAGACTTCGATGACTAACATTACCACAAATACACGCATACATTATACCAGTTTTCAATTCACTATACATTACTGTGATATGATATATACAGTACTTCATACTAAATTATATTTCCATTCATTATGTTTGATGAAAAAAATACAATTAAGGAATTCATTAAATCCAAAGCGTTGTTCTCTTTTATTCATTCAAATATTAAATTCTATAATTCATTAATTCTTATATTTATTGATAATATTATATGTATTTGAATAAGAAATCAGTGAATGCGTCGATCATTCAAATACTCGAGTTTAGTCGGTTCTGTTGGTCATAAGCTATGTATTGAGAAATCAGTGAGTGCTTCCAAGTCTCCTACTGTGAAACTTAACTCACAGGTGCGACAAATTCTGTGCACAACACTAACCAAACTTAGATTATCTTTTGCTGTCTCTTAAATCATATATAGGCTTCAAATGTTTGATTATATTTGTTTCACATAATATACTTACAGTACTTACTCTACACTTCTCTCTAAACTTCTAATATCTTAAATGTGAAAAACATTTTCTCTTAAAACTTTGTTTTCGTGACTTTGTGTATGAAAACCTTAATTGCTATTTAAGAAAATAATAACTCAATCATTCATTTTTAAATCAAAATTCAATTACAAATGCATCACATAATCAGTGGTCGAGTTTCAAATTGAAATTATATCTATTTTTGTCATTTTTAGTCGACAACAAACTATTCAATAAAATGTCTTTGAATCCGGGTTTAGCACAAATAGTTCGCTCCAATGTTTAGATCTGAACAATGAAATACAATAAAAATACATTATTTAAACATTTATTTCTTTCTAATCGATTGAATTTAGTTTAAAGAATGCATCAATTGTATCACAAATAGCTAAATAATGATAACAATTTAATTATTGATTAGAATATGAAATTAGTATAAAATTAATTTTCGATCCAAAACAATATTTTGTTTGAAATCCTATCTTTTTAATAATTTATACTGAAATTCATTTTAATAGATATATTTCGACACATTTGTGAATTTTTTAATGTATTTTTACTTATATTTTTAAAACTTTGGCCTAAATCTTAACTTTGGCCAACGCCCGGGGAGTGGATCCTTCCGTGTCCATCTTTCGGGTTGATTCACAGCAAAGCTAGTATAATATAATCCCGAATATGACTTTAATTGAATGGCCGTAGGCCTGCGCAAAGTTCTTTCACTGATTATGTTTTATTTTAATTAAGTAATTAATAATTTTTGTTAATTTGATTAAAATATCAGCATATGTTTCGATCAAATCTAAAAAGTTCTTAAACAATCTTTAATTAATCTAATTTTTGAAAATTCTATAACTCATTCTCAATATATACTATGATATTCGCAGTCATTTGACAGAATATAGTAAAACATAGTATAACTTGATCATCACTGATTATAAAGGATTATATTTATAATAAAGAATTGCTAATTAGCTTTAAAATTAGAAAAGTGAAATAAATGTTAGAATTACTCTTTCGATTCAATTTATTCCTTCAACTAATAATCGAAAGAGTGATTCATTATTTATTATATGAAAGAATATTTGATAAAATATTGAATAAACTTATTACAAACGATAATATATTATCTGTAAAATTATAATGATTTAAAAAATTGTTAATGAGTGCATAAATACAGTATAACATGTTTAATGTTCTTATAACAGGTTTGCAAATAGAATCGGATAACAAGTATTGCAAACGATATATAAAATAAATGAAAAATAAAATATAGAAACAAAAAATAATTCAATGAATTCACAACTCAATAGAATCCCAAATGTAATCTATAGAAAGATTTAAATGCGCTTTTGAGTCACAGCCACTCAAATAATCTATAAATTGAAAACTAATAATAAAATTGTTTTTTCATACTTAAGAATATTAAGAAACAAATAATTAATTTTTAGAAATCAGAAACAAAACAAATGGAAAGTAAAAAACTTCAGATTTATAGCTAATGAATGTGTTGTTTTCAAAGAACAAATGCATATTAAGTCCAAAAAAATAATTTTATTGTTCATTTTTTTATATCAAGGTATAGGTTGAAAGTCCATTAGAAAATTACGATTTCGTATAAATGTTATCGTTATATAAAATCGCAAAACTTTTCATTATTCAACTTAATTGAAATAATATTAAAAATACTGACATTTTTACAGCATATATACCATTGGATTAATAGTTTAGTAAAAGCTTTTAAATAATTAAAACGAGGAAAAGTGTTCATAAGCTCGGCTTTATTTGAGAGTTATTTGATTTTAATGAACTTTTATGATGTGTTACTAAAACTTTATCAAAATATTAATGTTGTTTATCGAGAATATTTCATTTAAGAGTATAATTTTGTTTGTAACTGACAAACGGATGGATGAGTGCATTAACCGAAAAGACTTGTTGTATTATATATTACTGTTTATTTTTACTTATCTTTAATGATTGATATTAGAGTCAATGAGATTTTTTGGACAGCATTTAGAATAGCATACTCTGCACAACCACATAGAATAGCAATGCAAACCAAAGAATACTTTTGTAAATATTATTGAAGTCTTGACAACCATTCAATGTTTTTTGTATTTTGATTTTTATTGGTTGGCTTTGAAGCAGCAATGACTTTGTCCAAGTCATTACACATGACAATAATAGGGTCCGATAGCACCGATAGCATTGGTGAATAGTTTTTTATGTGAAAACTTGTATTTTCATCTCATGTCAAGCCAAGTGAACCTCACAACAGACTTTGTTTCTTTAAATGGGTGGGACTTTTGTTCAACTTTCGGCTCTTTCTTTCTTTTGACACATTAGAGAATGTTGAGAGTAAATCATAATATACTACACCTGGCTTTACACTAGCACTGGCACTGCACTGGTAGGCAATCAAACCAATACCACATAAAGCATATTAATAGAAAACTCTATTTTATAGTTTATAGACATAAAATACAACTCATTGCTGGCCTTTTGTTGATAGCCATTCAATACATCATATGTTCAATATTTGTTTTTGACAAAGTGACACATCTTTTATGTGTTTTACATGTTTTATGTGCTTTATTTCCATAACTCCAACACCATATAAATGATCTACTGTTCAGAATAACTACTTTACTTCTAACATAACTAACTATTCAATAATTGAACGAATATTTACTCTTTATATTATACACTATTATAGACTAAAGAGTATAGTATTACGAATATTACTGCTTTCACACAATTCTCTGTATAAAAGAAATAAATGTCAAGAGTTTAATGCAAATAATTTTATTATTTTATATACATTTAAATCTATTCAATTAATTCAATTAATATAAATGTTTGTTTAGTTGAGATTATATAAGTCTTTTCGTTTTAAAAGATTAAAATTGCCATCAATGGTGAAATCCTAATGTACTGTAGTTCAAATCAAAAAATTCATTTAATAAGATAAAAATTTTGAATAAAATAAATCATTGATAAATCTAGAGTTAGATTAGGAGAACTCGGATTTAAACAAACTTAAAAATTACTCTCTTTTTCATAAGAGAATAAGTATTGGACATCAATGAGAGATAAAATGCTTAACAATTTAATTATGCATTTAGTTTTCAGTTTATTTTTCTTTATTATTAGTTTATGTCTGAAAAGAATAACAAACAATTAAATGAGTAAATAATTAATAAACAGATGAATCAAGTTTTCAAACATACAGTAAATAGTTTTTTATATAGAATAGTAATAACTAATTATCTGTATTTTCAAATGCATTTAAAAACTTAATTTTGGAAACTAATTGTTTAGAATATTTTATTGATTTCTTCAGCTTTGGATATAACAAATAGTAGAAATTTTCGGAAAATATTAGTTTCAGTACTAATTTGAAGTGCAATTATTGTTTTGTTGTATTAAAATAATAGTGTATTCAGAATGTCATTAGTGAGTAATTGTATGGTTCAGAACGAAATTGTGTCAATTAAACATTAAATATTTAACATTAAATATCAAACATTAAGTTCTGGTACTGTGTTCTCCAACGTATTCGTTAATACTCTGTATTGCCATAAGTGAAGCCCTGGTATACAAATTGTTGTTTGATTTATGAGTTATCCAATAGAACAATAATATCATATCATTTAAATTCATTTTTTTGTGACAAAAGCAAAGAAAAATTCAATAGAATTTAATGAAAGAAATACATTAAATGAATTTATAGCAGTAGTAACTGTGCAGTCAGTAGTCGAATGATACACACGCCCATCAATTCTATAGATATTCTGTTGTGCAATCCGTGTAATTATAAAACTGATGAGAATGGGAAACATAGGCACCAATTCTGTTCTCTTAAAACTTATATTTGCTTTTATTGGCGCTGTTTTACTATATTTTTATCATTCATTGGTTTGTATTATATAATATTACAAACATTTTGTTTTTTGGACGGATATATAAATTGTCGTGCATTCCAGTCGAGTGTTCGCATGCAAAATGAAAATTAACCCCAAAATAAAACAGAAGTCGTATTAATATTAAGTTTGATTCAACTATTATTGAATCAGAAGGCGGAATGGCATGGATGGCCTATCAAATATAAGCGACTAACCATAATTAGTTTTACTCTATGCCTGTCATGCCATACATGCTATGCAGAACATACAGTACATGTTATGTTCTCATACGTGCTCACATGTGCTCCCTTACCACTCTCACTCACTTTGTCTACTCTTCCAAACCTATAGTTCGCAATAATTATTAATTAAGGGATGCGCGAAGGGATACAGCTAAAAATTGCTTTAGACTTGCAAAAATGAGCTTGATATAGTCTCATTTCAAAGCCCCTATAAGTTTAGTAGAAAAACGGTTCAACTGAGCACTTAAACTGACCAGTGAACAAAAAATCAGCATTACCAAATAGCATTTTAAAATCAAAATCTATAATCTCAAACCACTATAACTATATGAGATACTGCATTGAGGACATGAGGACCACTAGATCTCTGTAAAGTAAAACACTATTTGTCTCCAATTGATTCTACATTTTCCTAGATTTTCAGTCACACAGAGAATAGTCTATTCAATGTTCAATCGAAACACTACACCAAAACTCATAACTCCTATATTTTATTGATTTGAATTAAATTAATATTGAAATAATGTATATTTATTTCATCACTTCTTTGCATTTGTTTATTAGTCTCTCGCAGTGTCGATGCGATGAAGTGCTTCTATTAGTATATATTTCTGTACATACAGTGCATACATAGAGTATTGTACACTACTGTACACAATATGAACATAATTAGTATTCTCATAAAAATTCAATATTGAATTTTATTACGAATAAAGCACTCTTTTCAAACACTTCATGAATCAATTTATGAGTAAAAATTGACTAAAAACATGAAATCAAATCAATAAAATGCCATTTCTTTTGTTCAAATTCTTGAATTTCATTTCATACTTTTGTTCGCATGTTTTTCACACAAATCCTATAAATTTTAATCAAAATTTTTATATTCCAATAAAACATTAAAAAATAGTGTGGAATTTGATTAAATAAATGTTAAAATAAATGCATAAAAAATCAAATTTTATTGACAAAACTCGTCTTGATATTCGCCAAATTTCAAAATTATAATTATTATTAGATTTTTATAAATATGAATAATATTTAGGAGTTTTTAGATAATAAAACTCAAGTCTTATGGTTTTTCATATAATTTATTAAAGTCAATAACATCTTAATTACTAATTTTTTGAATAAATTTTTCTAAAAAATAAAATTATTAATAATATGTGAATTATGTTATAAATAACTGTTCACAACATTCAATTAAATTTATAAATTAAGTAAAAATGAGTTAGTATTTAAAATTGATTATTAATCTGAGCTAAAAATTACTATTAAATGTATTTGTCATATTCTATGGTTAGATTAGTTAAATAAGCCAAAACGCCAGGGGCTATCATGCACTTGAAGAATGTGTGACTAACTATTTGCACAACAGGAATGCACATCAGATTGTGTTCGCATTTTAGTTTTGCCAACAAATTTAATATAAGTATCAAATGATGTTTTGATATAATATCGGTTCAAATATCTTAAAGCAAAGTTTGTTTTTGGCCACAAAAAGTGAGTTGTAGTACAAAAGTGATAGCAATCATATAATTTTGAAGGAATACATGTTATACGAGAAGTGAAGATCAAAGCAATTTTCATGTCTTGTGTTTTGTTTAAATAGTTGTAAGCAAACAAGAGGAGCACACATACCAAATACCGATGGGTTCCTCCCTCGTTATACATTTGGCGCACCGATGCACTGATCAAATTTAATATGACTAACAGAAACAGATGGTTGTGAGTGTCGGCATTGCCTACCTTTTCATTTGGTTCCCGATCTGTTGATTTTCACGCCTATGATAAGCATCTCTTGCATCATAATAATCGGTTTTGCCTTATGTTGTGGCTATCGCTATACAGCGCTCAACGCACCTGACGCTCACTGACGCCGCAGCCGACAAAAGAAACGCTTTGCTTTACAAAATACCTCCTCTTTTGCCTTAAGCTCTCGATTCAATTCACCCCACTCTCGCCTTAATATAAGGTTTTAAAACAGAGCACCAGAAGAGAGGAGAGTAGGGAATAGAGAGGAGAGAGAGAGAGAGAGAGAGATAGATAGAGAGAGAGAGAGAGAGA